>JARFIW010000237.1:6877500-7043842 GCA_036346225.1 Platerodrilus igneus | reverse complement strand
TTTTAAAAAATACAGAAAGATATTGAATTAATGTAAGTGATGTTGGTGTTGTTTAAATTGACTCATATTATACAATGCAGAGTACATCTTATGAATATTGTCTACATCTAGTCTATTATTAATTGGATTTTGTTCTTTATTAATATGATAGGATTCTAAAAATAGCCTAATTTTGTAATTTGGTTCATTATCCAAAATGACAGCATTTTCAAAGAGAGGTTTGTGCTTTGTGTATATACGTGGGAAGCTAAAGCACATTTATTGGAATCCTTACCACAATCACTTTTGTGCTGGGTCAAACGATTTCTCAACCACTGACAAGTCTGACCAATGTAACAGCTGTGACAGCTACATTCAATTTTGTAAACGATTTTACTATGGAGTGGTTTTAAAGTTTGATCCTTGAGTTTAGTGAAGAGATTTTTGATGGAAGTGTTATATTCATAAGTAATGGCTAGGTTGGGTTGTTTAAGCAATCTTATTAATAGAGGAGTCAAAGTTTGGATGAAAGGAAGCTTTTTGTAAATAAAATTATTACGTTTGGGGTTATTGTTAGGTAACATGTTATTATAAATTAGTTTATGTAACAAAGATTTGGGGTATCCATTGTTTATTAAAGTTTTAAAAAGTAATTTTTTGTTTTTGGCGAGAAATTGTGGATTAGAGATCAATTCAATGCGGGAGCGTAGCGTTTTGACGGTGTTAATTTTATGTTTGAAGGAGTGGTTTGAGAAGAAATTGACATATCTGCCTGAATTTGTAGGTTTGGTATAACAATCAAAAATTAATGAATTGTCATGTTCCCTAATGACTAAAACGTCCAGAAAAGGTAATTTGCCATTAACTTCAACTTCAATACTAAATTTAAGGTGTTCATTGAAGTTGTTAAATATAGAAATAGTGACATCAATATACTCAGGAGGAACGGAGCAGATGATATCATCTACATATTTTACTAGGAAAGACATCTGAAAGGGTAGTAGAGGTATAACTGAATCAAGCAAATTATCCATTACCATTTGAGCTATAATCGGAGATAGTGGGGAACCCATCGGGGTACCAAATATTTGTAGGTAGTATTTGTCTTGATAGACAAAATAGGTATTGTTAAAGACGAGATTAATGGAGGCAAGAAAGTAAGTTTCGGAGATCTTACAGTGAGGTTCGATTGAAGCCCATTTATTTTTAATGATGGATATAACTAGAGGTAGAGGAATATTTGTGAATAAAGATTTGACATCTAGAGAAACAAGTATATGATTTACGGGTAAACGGAAATTTTTAAATCTTTGTTACATAAACTAATTTATAATAACATGTTACCTAACAATAGCCACAAACGTAATAATTTTATTTACAAAAAGCTTCCTTTCATCCAAACTTTGACTCCTCTATTAATAAGATTGCTTAAACAACCCAACCTAGCCATTACTTATGAATATAACACTTCCATCAAAAATCTCTTCACTAAACTCAAGGATCAAACTTTAAAACCACTCCATAGTAAAATCGTTTACAAAATTGAATGTAGCTGTCACAGCTGTTACATTGGTCAGACTTGTCAGTGGTTGAGAAATCGTTTGACCCAGCACAAAAGTGATTGTGGTAAGGATTCCAATAAATGTGCTTTAGCTTCCCACGTATATACACCAAGCACAAACCTCTCTTTGAAAATGCTGTCATTTTGGATAATGAACCAAATTACAAGATTAGGCTATTTTTAGAATCCTATCATATTAATAAAGAACAAAATCCAATTAATAATAGACTAGATGTAGACAATATTCATAAGATGTACTCTGCATTGTATAATATGAGTCAATTTAAACAACACCAACATTACCTACATTAATTCAATATCTTTCTGTATTTTTTAAAATGTTTGTCCATGCTGTAACATACTCCTGCAATTTTTGAAACTGCAATTCTATAAATCCTCGTTACCAACGTTACCTTTTTGTCAGAACTGTATAATTTTTGTATATAATTTTAAGTGTCAATCATTTTTTCGTTTTAATTTCAATTACTTGTGTTTAATACTTGAAGTAAGTTACATCTGTATATTTATATATTTTCTGCTATTTCCATTCTTTTATAGCTTTTGAAAAAGGCACAAAGTATGTGCCGAAACGTCAAGTTGAAATAAACCTATTTCAAATTAATCATCTATTTTAATCATTTTGGACTATATACCCAAAAAATATTAAACAACCATTTACTAAAATATCACCAAGCAGTCCATTAATTTTTGAACAATATATATATATATATATATATATATATATATATACTATTTCTATAAGTAAAGTGGTGTCTCAAATACAGCTATTGTTAATATTAGTAACTATTATTAAACAAAGAAAAATCGTTTTCAAACTACGTTTTGAAGAGTTTATAAAAGACGCCATTCATCAGGATTGTGGGTATGTCCAAAAGCTTCCAGTAAAGATTCCACATCATTGCAGTAAACTAAGTCCGCACACTGTGAGAAAAAACATTCGAAGTCACACTGCCTGTCACGGACACCACTTATTTTTGTGTTGCGTTGTAAAAGATCCCATCCTTCCAGTCGTGATGCTGGTATTTCAGCATGATTCTTGGATAAATGTAGATCACGAACGAGATCATTTAGTTCAGACTGATTTATTAAGTGCGGTTCAGTATTTGTATTTTCTAAAAAGTCTGGGTCCCCCCTTTCTTCATCATCCGATATATCTGTACAACCTTCAACAACATAGACGTCTAATTTCCATGTTTTTGGTGCTACCGGAATTGGAAGCTGTGAACTGTGAGACACTGGTCTTCAAGCAGAGGGAATATTAAGATATTTAACAGTCTGTCTAGTCTTAGCTGTTATCTCTGATATTTTTGTTAAACAAAAATAACAGTTTGTAGAGTGATCCTTAGGTTCTCTCCAAACCATCGGAACTGCAAATGTCATGTGACGGGATCCATTCAACCAACCAGTTAACAACGTTACACACAAATTACAACAACTATGAGGGGCTCAGGACTTATCCTGATCACCCAATTTATATCCAAAATATAATTAATACAATTTTTTTTATCAATGGAGTTATATTTCTCCTCTGAGACTTTAGTGTTGCCTCACCACAAATATAGCAGAAACATGGGTGGTTAATGCAACTACGTGGAATTTTTATTGAAAATTTCACTGTAATACACTCACAAACA
Source organism: Platerodrilus igneus (assembly GCA_036346225.1). Lineage (NCBI taxonomy): Eukaryota > Metazoa > Arthropoda > Insecta > Coleoptera > Lycidae > Platerodrilus > Platerodrilus igneus. The sequence continues at coordinate 7,040,647 of JARFIW010000237.1, read as the reverse complement.
CTTAACACAGATCATTTAAACAGTACAACACGGAAAATTAAATCACAAACTGATAGGAAAATAATCGGTACCCGACGAATGAGCTGCAGTATTCGAGAGCTCACATTAGACTAACTGGAGATATTTGTTAGTTGCGTTTGTTTGATTTATTTTAATATAAACTGAGTCATCTAAGTCGTAAAAACTGGACAAAACTAAACACGCATAAAGTGCGCGCACTTCAGTGTGATTAATCACGCAGGACATAATTGCTAGTTATGTAATTTTGATGAATCATTGTAATGTGTCATTTGTAAATGATTTTATTAATGTGTTGAAATAATAAAATTATATTATTATTTATCCTGGACATTAAGAACAAAAATAAAATGTTTAGTTTGAATAGCAAAATACATATTGAAAAAAAAATCAACTTATTATTATTAAACAAGCATAGTTAGTGCCCATGTTACGTTTGCAGGAAAATGTATAATAATGCCATTATCGAACTCATGCCATAAAAAAAGGATAAAGTAATTAAAATTTTATTGGTATATAAAAGGATCTATGTACTGATTTATACCTTTTGGTAATCATTTTTTAAAAAACTTTTCACCCTTGAACAATTACTTCATTTTACTTCTATTCCATCAGATAATATGTATTTCTAAAGAATAAGGCATCCTCTACATACCACAATTTGAAAATTCAACTTTTTTAAGCAAACATTCGGTATATTATTTGACTTTCAGGTTCCATTAAGTACTAATTTTCAATCGCTTGAGATATTAACCAATGAAGTTTGGTACCGTTTATACTATGACCTACAAACAATTTATTTAATCTCTAGCATTCAGTAATTCACGAAAAGTGTTAAATCCTGAACTTTGGCACGATTTGTCATTCGGTCAAATAAAAATTTAAAAGAACTAGAACAAAGACAATCAAATTATAGATCAAAGTTCAATTCCAAAAGTTTCAGTTTTCAAAGTAAAAAAGGCTATAAAAATCCGTCTGTAACAATTTCATAAACATTGAAAATTGCTAAACATTTTGTACTTTTGTTACATATTTCTAGGATTTTTCAAAGAATCAAAAATCAGAAGATATACTATGGTATGTTCCACAAGTTATTAAAAGCCTGGCCCGGCGCGGCCCGAGTCCATCCCTAGCTATTTTGATTTAAAAAAATACTTCGTCTTTAATGGGTTAATATTGAGTAATGCCGGAACCATCTACAACATAGGTTCCCAACGGGGGCGGTACCGCCCCCCAGTGGGCGCTGTAGCTATCAAAGGGGGCGGTAGCGAGTACAGGGGCAAAAGGGGGGCGTTAGGAGGATCAAGGGGGGCGTTCGTGACGTACTTACCTTTTTAGAAAATAAATATATTAAAATACTTTGAAAATACCTAGTTGGCATGAATAGACAGTTTATTTAGCTATCTAAAATGTCTATGTTATTGTTATCGAGAAAATATACTTTAAAACATTTAATTCAGCATTAGGTCTATGAATACCTAATTCGGTTTAATATTGTCCGCAACAAGTCTTTGCAAGTTGATAAGCAAAGACGCGATATGACTTGCTTACAAAGTGCACCGGCATCGCAAACAAGATAAAACATACAAGTTGATGCTTGTATGAAATCAAACGTATAAAAGGCAGGGATTGCTCTAGGAATGTGTTATTATTTTTGTGTGCTTCGCAAATAATCCATGTTCGTGAGTGATAAGTTATATAAGTCATTATAACCATTAATTTTATAATTATCTATAAATTCGTTGAAAAGTTAATTTATTTTAAACCGTGGCAAGTTTTGGATTTCAAAATGTCTGAATCTAAGAAGAAATGCCGGCAGTACAGTCTTTTGTATTTGAAATATGGATTTACGCACTCTCCTGTAAACCCATCATTACCCATGTGTTTACTTTGCCAAAAGTTTTCTCAAGTGAAGCCATGAAACCTTCTAGGCTACAAGAACATTTAAATAAAATGCATACTGATAAAAAGGACAAAGATTTGTCCTATTTTCAAGAACTGCAGAAGAAATATTTGAAACAGCCAACTATATCAAACCTATTTGCGTCGTCTTCTAAACAAGAAGATGATGGACTACGAGCATCATATAACATTTCATTGTTAATCGCAAAACGGGAAAACCACATACCATTGGCGAGGAACTTATCTTGCCGGCAGTCAGAGAGGTAATAAAACTGTTCTTCATCATAAGACATCGGCAGATGTCATCAGAAAAATTCCTCTGAGTAATAACTCAGTGCAAAGGAGAATAGACGAAATGGCTCAAGACGTTGAAATATCATTATGCGATTACTTAAAACTTGCAATTTTTCCATTCAACTTGATGAATCCACTCTACCAAATAACGAAGTACTGCTGTTATCATACGTTCGGTTCATAAAAGACGAAAAAATTTATCAAGAGTTATTATTTGCAAAAATTTGGAAACTGATACAAAGGGAGAAACGATATTTAATACCACGAGTACGTTTTTCAAGAGAAAGAAATACCTATGCATAATATTTTGTCGGCAGCTACTGATGGTGCTCCAGCAATGACGGGACGTCATAAGGGTTTCATAGCTCATTTGAAACAAGCAGTACCAAATGTACTCGCTATACATTGTATTATTCATCGTCAGCACTTGGTTGCAAAAAATCTGAACGAACGTTTGCATTCGTCGCTTCATTACGTTATTAGAGCAGTAAATACGATTAGAAGCAATTCATTGCATGACAGATTATTTAGCCAACTTTGTAGTGAAAATGATGAAGATTACAATCGCTTGCTGCTGCACACAGAAGTTCGTTGGCTCTCAAAAGGTACTTGTTTGAACCGTTTTTTCAACTATTTGATTCAGTACTGGACTTTCTTGAAAACAGAAACGAAAAATTGCGCGAAAACCTGATTATACATAAAATGACATCGCTTATTTGACAGACTTGTTTAAAATATTTAATGAAGTCAATTTACAATTGCAAGGTGACGAATTGAATTTAATTAAAACAAAAACGTCATAGCTGCTTTTGTGGGAAAACTTCTTCTATTCAAACGAAATCTAGGAGAGGTGAATACAGCCATTATCAGCAGTCTCTGCAAAACATGAAGATTTACTTACTTACTGCCAACACTTGGACGTTCTTCATGTTGATTGTGTGGAGCGATTCCATGATATTTTAAACATGAATATACCGGGTTGGGTTTTAGATCCTTTCGCAAATGCAGATACAGCAGAATCATCAAATTTAGAAGAGGAACTCGTAGAACTCACAACTAACGAAGAACTAAAAGTAAAATTCAGAAATGGATATCAAGAGTTCTGGCTTCAAAAACCAATACCAGTTCTTTACCCTGGATTGTGGTCAAGAGTACAGATATGTATTTTTAATTGCATTTCCTTCATCTTATTTGGCTGAGCGTGGGTTCAGTGCAGTAGCTAATTTATTGTCTAAGAAAAGGAACAGACTGCACATTACTGAACGTGGCGATTTGCGGCTAATGTTAACGAAATTGGAACCCGACATTAGCAAATTGTTAAAACTTCACCAGCCTCAACTATCTCATTAATTTTTTCTTCTTAATCTTTTTTTCTGTTCATTATGTATTCATATTTAAGTTTTTAATAAACAAGTTTGTACTACATTTGATAGTCGTTTTAATTAAGGTTTACTTTTGCGATTTTTAATATATATACCTTGTCCAACGCTTTAGTGAACGCTTGTAATAGCAGTCAAAAGTGCAACGTTCGTATATGAGTATCTATGTATATATATATATATATATATATATATATATATATATATATATATATATATATATATATATATATATATATATAGATAGATACTATGCAACAATATTTTAATATTCGTTATAATGCACTATGATGAGGAGGGGGGCGTTGGAAGTTTTTTTTCCAGTAGAGGGGGCGGTGGTTCAGAAAAGGTTGGGAACCTATGATCTACAACAACGTAGATTTTAATAAATTCTAGTTAAGGTTTACGTGAATAAATTTATAAATTTAAAATACAAATAAACATATGCAGGGAACGTTTTATATACATACATTTTTCATACAAGGGATCCTTGGATTTATTTAATTTAACAAGATCGTTATTAAGTATTTATTTAACTTACAAATTTATTTATTTAGAGAGCCGTGAGCGTGCATAGGATAATATTCAAAATATAGCTCTAACTAAACAGAAAACTTTCCATTTCTAGAAATTTTCTAAACTGAATGTTTTTGTTTAAAATTTTGAATAAATACCCTACTAAATTTAGAAACAAATCGCCCATATAAGCAGCAACGTGCTCCACACAGAGTATTAATCGCAATTAAATACTTTTGTACCTTTTAATCATTTATAGTAGCGGTCGCAAGTAAGTTCAAGTACACAGATTTATTTTGAACGCATGAGCGAAAACATACTTCTACAAATAATTACAAAATAACTTTTCTAAGTATTTAACACCTTCTTAAGCAAATCTCAAAATGCTAATTCGTTTTTAATTTTAGTACTCCTCAAAATTAAATTAGAACAGCATCGTCGGGTTATCAAAATTTCAGCGCCTCCCCATGAGAATAAATGCAAATAAAACTTTTTAGAAATTTGCGAAAGGTAAGCAAACCGGAATATATGCAAGAGGAATTAATTTGTTGGTAAAAGCGATTAAATTGTTTCAATATTGAAATGAGACATAAAAATCTCTTTGCCTCATGTGGGACTTAAACGCTCCCGCATTTAGATGTTTACAACGTCTTGCTCTCTGTGATCTCAATCGTTTTTTTTATTTTATTATATTTTTTTTTTTGAGAAATTGCAAATGTATGATATTTATGTAATCTTTAAAAATCTTACCTTTTTCCTAGAACTGGAATAGACTCTAGAAGTAACTCAACAGGTTGCTGTTGTATCTCAGGAAACTTTAAATCGGGTTTCTGGTGTCTCTCGCGACAAATTCGACGCACTTTCGTAATCTAAACTTTTAGGAAAATTGTCTAAGTCGCAGATGCTAAGGGTGCTTTGGACGAAAGTGCTGCGTCTGATTTTCGTAAAAAGCAACGAGGTAGTGAACATCGCGACGCTCGAAGAGCTTCTTTATAGACTAACGACATGCGCGCGGTTGATGTCATAAGTGATGACATGATTAGGGTTCAACGAGGAATACTATTTGTATTTGTAATTTCTAAATTATTACAGGGGATGTAATGAATGTAAAGTCCAGCCCCAGAGGAAATTTATCATGTAGAGCGAAGTCATCGCAATCCTTTGGTGTTCATTTACTGAGAATTTATACCCAAATGTTTATGGCGTTTCTGAATTGGATTGACAAGACAGGAAATATATTGCGTACTTGTGAGCTTATGTCTTTATATAGCAATCGCAAAGATACTTTGTAACATAATTGTGTGTGAAATGGTAGTAGTTAAAAGCTTAACGTTCTCAGAGTGGTATTTAGCACTTATTAGAGTAGTTATATCAACTTCGAGTAGTTGCAATACTAAATGTAAAAATATTTCTTTTAACACCCACCCGTAATTGGGTACGATTAATCATCAGATTTCCCTATAGTAGGCGACAAAGAATACTACTATAGTAAGCCTGCTTATCGTAAAAGCCAATTAAAAGGCGCAGCATGGGGCAGCAGCCTTGCTGGCTAGAAGATATTGGAGGAGAGTCGGTTAGTCTCGGGCGATCCTCAAGAATTTACAAAGTTGTTGGGCGCTGGCCGTAACGGATACGGCTTTTTGCTAAAATGTTTAAAAACTTCGTTGTAGAAAGATATGACAACCTACCACAATATTTCCCAGGCATGCGTTGCCTAAAACACGAAATATGTATGATGGAGGGCTCACAAGTAAAATTCTTGTCCGGGGCTCACAAGTAAAATTCTTGTCCGGAGGTAAAATACCCCCTCATTTGGATCTCTGGGAGGGGGTACTTGGGGCTCGTCATCGTAAGAATTTAAAACAATGGTTCGATTTAGTGATAGGGACTTGGAATGTAAGGTCACTACTTAAAGTAGATATGTTAACAAATTTATTAGTCAAAATGAGAAAAGGAAAGCTGGACATTTTAGGTATTAATGAGGTGAGATGGCCAGATAGTAATGACTTTTGGAAAAATAATTAGAGAATAATTACAACTTCTTCAACTAATGGACAGGCATGGGTAAGAATAGTGTTAGGTAAAAGATTGGGACGTAAAGTTAAAGAGTCCTTACAATTTAGTGATAGAATAATTATGGTTAGATTGAGTAGGAGACCCACAGAGTTACATGCCAACAATTCACTACGAGGATAAGGAAGTAAAAAAAGTATACGAGGATATAAATAGTATAGTGAAAAAAGTAAAGGGAGATGAGAATTTAATAGTTATGAGCGATTTTAATGCGTTAGTGGGAGAAGGTAGTGAGAGGAAAATGGTAAGAAAATTTGGGTATGGCAGACGAAATGATAGAGAAGAAAGATTAGTTGAGTTTTGTCAGAAACATAAACTAGTAACTGTAAACACCATATTCGAACAACTCTTACGCTCCACCGGTGGTTATATTTACAAAGTTTGATAAATACAACACCGGTAGCGTGGTATGATAGACACTATTAACAGTTGGCTGCACTAATTCTTATACAGATTTTGGGCGCAGTCGATTACTATGATGTCATCAATACATAAATTTAAGACGTAAATATCGGAAAAAATAGATACATTTAAGATAACACATAATACAGCGAACAAAGTAGAAAATAAGTAAAGGATTACTTACATAAGGAATCCGGTATCCGGCGGGATTGCGTTACAGTTCGCTTCTCTGAAGTTCATCGGGGGCTCCTCCCAGAGGAATTAGAGATGATACGTCAACGCTATCAAATGCATACGCAACGGCTCCGGCTAGCTAGGTAAACATGAGGTCATCCTCAGGCGTGAAGATCGGTAGTCTTCGGTGGCAGCAAATTCTTACCTATGTAGGGTTTGGCGGGAAAGAGGTAGAGGTATACAAACAAACAATAATTAGGAAGGGATTTCTACATAGGTAAACCCTAACGATACGTTACCAGAGACAGAAAACCAGCACTTAACTTCACGACGATACCCGGTAAAAAGCCACGTTATCGCGAGAGAAGCGGAGAACTCTCCCACCCTTTGTCTAGTATTGCTATACCCCTCTAGGGATAAGCACACTACGCAAACTCACTACTCTGACGTATCGGAAGCACCGCCTAGTCTATTTAAAAATTCCCGCGTCTCGCGTATTTGAAAATATGGCGGGAAACTTCCGTACAACAACTTAACCTAAATACAATGTTAAAGTGACCCTTGGCACGTAACACAACATGTTAGGAAAAGATATACCTGGAAAGCGGCAGATGGTAGGGCTAGATACCAAATAGATTATATTTTAGTTAAAAAAAGATTTAGAAACCAAGTTAAAAACTATCGTAGTTATCCAGGGGCTAACATAGATAGCGATTACAACTTATGCTACTTACAATGACGTAGCCGGAAGAAAAGTAAACACCAGGCTAACTACCAACCGCGGAAAGTGGGGGAATTCGCCTATATACTAAAAAAACAACAAAAAAGTAAAGTACATCGCCCACGATTATCTATTAATAAATTTAAAAAATGTAATTAAATACATAATTCGGTACAAACAAGAGAACGCAATAAAATAAGCGTTATCATTTCAACGCCAACAATTATATTATACGGACAAATTGGATAGTGGATCCACGAAGTGCGCATTTCGCGGCTATCATGTAATAAACTCAGTAAAAAAGGAAAATTAAAACTTAAAATTTTCCAATCGCAAGTATGTTAAATTTTGGTATTAAATGTAAATTGACTCCCTAACAAGTATGTTAAATTTTGAAGTATTAAAGACAAATTTAGGTTTTAAGTGTAGTACAGGTGCATTAAATACAGCCCACGTTGTAGCAAGAATTAACGACGTATACCCAGAAGCACCAGCGCAACCAGCTGTTTAATAAGTATGGCGAACTGGTTTTACACCATCCACCGTTGATAAATAAAAATCCTTGACATGCATAACAGAATACAAGGCACATACCTCTCTGCGTCAAGATCTTAACTTGTCAACTGCTGGGAGGATGAAATCAGTATAACAACGTAGCTACCATCGTAATTACAGTAACTGGTACACGGCAGCGAACAGGTGGGCTACACCCTGGAAGAACGCCTTTGGCCTTCAGCAAAAAAAAGCTAACAATAGAATCGGGTTAGATGGGGTAAGCGCGGGAACACTTACCAAATACACGTAAAACATCTCTAATTGACAGGACAACAATAACGTGCATTGCCTTTAAAGTGATAGAACGAGTAATGTAGAACATATTTCGTCGCACGGGCTGCAGAATCAAATTCAGAATGAATTTAAATGACGCCAATTCGAAATCCAAACATCCGTGTTAACGAAACGCGATTTTAAACTGAAAAACTCGGTTTTACTGGAGAATAGTGTGCGACCTTATTTCAGCAAGTCGTTAGTTTATCACAATCGAGAAAACCCTTTATGCGCGGTTGTAATATTGAACAAATTGAAGATTACCCTCAAACAGGCTATGAACTATTTATTTAAACCATAATAAACTTACGTCTTAAAGCGAATAGATTTAAATTGAAGAATTATTCGAAAGCGTATTTATTGCAGAAAATACAATATACATGATGTATAGTATTTAATTTTAGCATAAACTTGTCGTTGTTAAAGAAAAAAGGATTTGAGTTGAAAATTATTAGAATTAATTTATGCTGAAAATAAACGTAACACTTAGTTAAAATGATGTTTAAGCTAAAATTCAAAAAATTAAGAAAGGTTAAAAGAGGGGTATGGGGTTTAGGTATGCTTAATAATAGTGAGGTAAAAGAGGAATATCAAAAAGTATTAAATAATTAGATCAAAGAGATAGCTATAGGAGGAAACGTAGAAAATAGATGGAAAGAAATAAAAAGAACTGTACATGATACAGCAACACAGACTATAGATAAGAAAAAAGTAGAAGCGAGAAAACCCTGGGTAACAAAGGAGATATTAGATTTAATAGAGAATAGAAGAAAGCTTAAACCTTTCAGAAAATTGGATAGTGAAAGTAAGCAAAAATATAATAGAGTTAGAAATAAGATAGTACATGAGTGTAGAAAAGCTAGAAATAAATGGATGGAGGAGAATTGTAAGTGAATACAAGATGATTTGAAAGTAGGTAATACAGACATGGCATACAGGGCAGTTAAAAAGTTTTTCGCGGAAAATAGGAAAAAATATAATGGTATTAAAGATGAGAATAATGAGCTTCTAATAAATAAAGTTGAGGTAGCAGATAAATAGAAAAATATTTAGAAGATTTATATAAGGGAGACGACACGGATGAGTTAGAGAACGACCATGAAGAAGATGTAGAAATATGGTTCTCAATATTAAGAGAGGAATTTGATAAAGCTGTTAGGGATCTTAAACTAAACAAAGCACCAGGGATAGACGATATATACGCAGAATTAATAAAATATGCAAATCAGAAAACTTTAGACAGATTATATGAACTAGTAAAAGTAATATATGACACAGGTGAGGTCCCAATAGATTTTGAAAAAAATATTATCCCAATCCCAAAAAGTCAGGAGCTGATAGGTGTGAGAATTTTAGAACGGTTAGTTAAACTTCCCATGTTTCCAAAATACGAACAATAATAATTAAAAATAGAGTAGAAGCTTTGACTGAGAATTATATAGGCGAAGACCAATACGGTAATTATCGAAAAAAAGTGACAAAAAAAATAAAAAGACTCATTTCGCGTTTGTAAATTTAGAAAAAGCATTTGATAGGGTTAATTGGATTGTTATGTTCAGGTTTTGCGAAAAATAGGAATCGCTAATAGGGATAGACAAATTATTTACAGACTATATAAATACCAAAGCGTAGTAATTAGATTTGATAAAATAGAGAAGGAAGCTAAGAATAGAAATGGTGTTAGACAGGGCTGTATCTATCTCCCTTGATTTTTAATGTTTATATTGAGGAAGCTTTAAACTTAGCTAGAGAGAGAAGAGATAGGTATTAGTGTACAGGGACAGAAAATAGACATGTTACGTTTTGCAGATGATATAGCCATAATAGCAGAGTCTAGAGAAGAGTTAGGACTGTCTTTAAATATTTTAGATGAGATACTACAGAGTAACTATTGTATGAGGATTAACTCAGGAAAGACAAAGATTATGACAAGTGAGTTACAGCCTAGTTCTAAACCAAAATTAAGAAAAGGTAATACCGAGTAATAGGAGGTAGATGAGTTTTGCTATTTAGGTAATATAATTACACCGGACGGACGTAGCAAGAGGGATATAGTAGCTAGAATAGCTCAAACTAGAAAAATGTTTTTAAAAAAGAAAGACTTACTGGTAGCTAATAGTATTAGTTTAGATAATAGTAAGAGTTTCTTAAAGTCGTACGTATGGAGTGTTCTATTATACCGTAGTGAAACTTGGACAATCAAAGAGCTACATAAGAAAAAGATAGAAGCTTTTGAAACTTAGTGTTATAGGAGAATGTTAAAAATCAGTTGGACGGATAGAGTAAGAAATGAGGAAGTTTATAGAAAGATAGGAGAGGAACCCTGTATGTGGAAACAATTGAAGGTCAGGAGAGATAGAATGATAGGGCACCAGTTAAGACATGAGGGTCTATTTAATAAGGTCTTAGATTATAAACTACCAAATAAAAATAGAGTAGGAAGACCTGGACAAAGCCATATTAGTCAAGTTATTAGAGATTTAGGTTGTGAAAGGTATGTAGACCTTTTTAGACTAGCCGAGAATAGAAAAGAATTTAGAGCTGCGTCAAACCGATCTTAAGAAGTTCGACAACAAAACAAAACAAAAAAATTAATAAAAATCAGTTAACTAAACGTCACCATGACATAACTCACAGTTAGTTAGCGGTCTGGCATGTTGACAGCGATTTGTTGCTTAAGCCTTACCATAACATAATTTAAAACCTTTCCTATTTTGGAGGGGATATTCGGGTAATAATCCATTTCCTTATAAACGGGAATCATGTAGACATGTTGGAGTTCTTTGACAACCATAAGGTTGCTAATATCTATGTAGAGCTAGTTAGATAAAAAAAGATAGAAGAGTATAGAATGACTTAGACCAAGCTATATTAGTAAAATTATTAGAAATTCCGGATGTGAAGAGTATGTAGAACTTTTTAGAATAGCACAGAATAGAAAAGAAATTAGAGGTGCGTCAAACCGACCTTAAGTATGGTCGAAAACAAAATGATCATGTTAGAGTTGCTTCAACATTGTACTGTGTACATCCAATGATTCAAATAAAAAGATCATGCAGAAAAATGAATTTACAGAGTCAACGCCCAGTAACTATTACAAAATATAATTCGTCAATGAATGGAACCGATCCGATGAATGAAAATTCTTCAAGGCATAGAATAAACATTAGAGGGAAAAATGGTGGTGAAATGTGTTTATTTGGATATTGGATACTTTAATACAGAATTCACGGATCTTACACATATATTCGGAGAATAAACTAACACAGCTGAAGTTTAGAAGAGAAATTGTGAAAACATATTAACAAAATATCAAACCCTACCACGCCAAGAAAATCGTCCATCAGCCAGTTCGTCCAGTCATTCATCAAATAGAATAGGCGATGGTATTCGGTTTGACAATTTAGGTCACATTTTGGCCACTATTGAAAATAACAAAAGATGGCGATGTGCTGGAGAAATATGCACATCAATTGTAAAAACTTATTGTATTAAATGTGCAATTAGAATGTGTAAAAGGGTGTAATGTAACTTCCATAGCTAATCTTAGTATTTCTTATACTTCATTATTTTTAGGTGTAATAAAGACTGGCGTTGCACGTATGCAAGACTAGAATTTTCAAAAATAAAAATTTACTTCATTTTTTTAAAGTGCTTTTTATTACTTAACATCGAATGCAGTATGGGAAACAATAAAAAACGCTATTTTGATTTAAAAAAATACTCAGTCTTTAATGGGTTAATATTGAGTAATGCCAAAACCATCTACAGCTAGCCTTCTTAAACTATGGGTCGCGACCCCATGGGGTCGCGTAACAAAATTCTGGGGTCGCAAGAGATTTTAATGTCAAATATTTAAATACACCATTTTATAAAATCTAGATGTGTATTTGAAAAATTTATGACCGTTAACGAAAAATATTTACTAGCGTCATATGAAGTTTCATACTGTATTGCTAAAAATAAAAAGCCGTTCACCATTGGCGAAGATCTTGTATTACCTGCTGCTATTAAAATGGTAGAAATACAACATGGAAGTAAATATAGCGATGATATTCGAAAAATTCCTATATCGAACGACACTGTCTCGAATAGAATTTCTGATATTAACAAGGACCAATTAGTGCAACTTATTACAAGAATTAAAGAACGTTCAAAATTTTCAATTCAGTTGATCGAAACAACTGATATTACTAAATTGGCTCAGTTGTTAGTATATGTCAGGTACGTTTATAAAGAAAGCGTGGAGGAAGAATTGTTATTTTGTCGTCCTATGAAAGACCATACTACAGCGAAAGACATATATTGTAAAGTTGACGAATTTTTAAAAACTGAAGGTTTAGAGTGGAAAAATTGCTGTGGAATAGGTACAGATGGTGCAAGAGCGATGATGGGCAAAAATATTGATTTTAAATCATTTTTTCAAGCTGCTCATTATAATCATATAACTTTTACTCACTGCCTTATTCACCAAGAAGTCCTTGCAGCAAAAAAATTAGCACCAGAATTGAACGATGTGCTTCAGGATGCTGTTAAGATTATAAATTTTATAAGAGCTATGCCCTTGACAGCCGTTTATTTTCAAATCTCTGTAAGGATACGGATTTCAACTACACAACTTTATTATTACATGCAGAAGTAAGATGGTTGTCAAGAGCTCAAACTTTAAGAAGATTATTGTTATTAAAGGACGAAATCGAAATATTTTTAACCCAACGAAAATGTGAACTTGCTGTTTTTTTTAAAAATGGCTTATGGCTATCCAAGCTGTGTTATTTGTCAGATATCTTTGCGAAATTAAACGATCTCAACTTGTCTCTTCAAGGAAAAAATTGCGATATATTTACTTCGAATGATAAAATTGAAAATTTTATAAAAGATGAACATTTGTAAAAGTAGGGTAGAAAAAAATTCGTTCAAAATGTTTTTCAGTGTCGACAATTTTATAATCGATAAAAACCATTGTAAAACTTTTATTGCAAAAATTATTGTAGATCACTTAAAAGCACTAGAAACACAGTTCCGTACATATTTTATATTAAATATTGATTTCAAAAAGGTAGCTTGGATTCAAAAACCATTTTGGATTGGCTTAAGTGAGATTGATCACCTGCCACTTAAAGCTCAAGAGGAATTTGCTGAGCTTCCGAGTGACTCAAGCTTAAAGCTACAATTTCCAAAAAAGCCCTTGACTGAATTTTGTATCGGAACTAGAACTGAATTGTCCACAATCGCTGACATGGCGTTAAATGTTCTTCTCCCATTTAACACCGCATATTTATGTGAAGTTACTTTCTTAGCTTTAACACATATTAAATCCCAAAATCGTTCATCGCTAAAAAATGTTGAAGAGGTCTTACGTCCAGCAGTGTCAAACATTCGACCAAGATTTAATTTGTTATACAATAAAAAACAGGCACGTCCATCTCATTAAATTTCTTCCTTTAATTTTAATTTAATACTTACCACTCAACGACTGCGTTCGAATATATTCAAGCGAACTAAGACGGTCAGAATTCCCTTATGTTATTGCAAAAAATGCAATTTTGATGAAAAATAAGGCATATAATTTTGGTAACTATAATAAATACAATTTTACAACTTTTGTGCAATTTTTAATTTTAGATTTTTGTACGTTTCTCAACGAATTCTAAAACTATTTATATTCATATGTATTTGTATATTGTTACCTAATAAATAAATCATCAAAAATATTTATTTATCTTTCTTTTATATTTATATGGGGTCGCCAGGAAACTCGCAATCATAAATGGGGTCGTGAATGAAAAAAGTTTAAGAAGCCCTGATCTACAGCAACATAGATTTTCGTAAATTCTAGTTAAGGTTTATCTGAATAAATTCATAAATTTAAAATACAAATAAACATATACAGGGAACGTTTTAAATACATATTTTTCATACTAATGGATCCTTGAATTTATTTAATTTAACAAGATCGCTATTAAGTATTTATTTAACTTACAAATTTATTTATTTAGAGAACCGTAAGTATGCATAGGATAATATTGAAAATATAGCTCTAACTGAACAGAAAACTTTTCCATTTCTAGAACTTTTCTAAACTGAATGTTTTTGTTTAAAGTTTAGAATAAATACCCTACTAAATTTAGAAACAAATCGCCCATATAAGCAGTAATATGCTTCACGCAGACTTTATTAAACCCGTTTGTACCTTCTAATCATTTATAGTAGCGGTCGTAAATAAGTTCAAGTACACAGATTTATTTTGAACGCACAAGTGAAAACAAACTCATAAAAATAATTACAAAATAGCTTTTCTAAGTATTTAACACCTTCTTAAGTAAATCTCGAAATGCTAATTCGTTTTTAATTTTAGTACTCATCAAAATTAAATTAGAATATCATCGCCGGGTTATCAAAATTTCAGCGCCTCCCCATGAGAATAAATGCAAATAGAACTTTTTAGAAACTCGCGAAAGGTAAGCAAACCGGAATATATGCAAGAGTAATTAATTTGTTGGTAAAAGCGATTAAATTGTTTCAATATTGAAACGAGACATATAAATCTCTTTGCCTCATGTGGAACTTAAACGCTCCCGCATTTCGATGTTAACAACGTTTTGCTCTCTGTGATCTCAATCGTTGATTGATATCATGTCTTTCTTATTTCATTTTATTTTTATTTGAGAAATTACAAATGTGTGATATTTATATAATCTTTAAAAATCTTACCTTTTTTTCTGGAACAGGAATAGACTCTAGAAGTAACTCAACAGGTTGCTGTTGTATCTCAGGAAACTTTAAATCGGATTTCTGATGTCTCTCGCGACAAATTCGACGCACTTTCGCAATCTAAACTTTTAAGAAAGTTGTCTAAGTCGCGGATGCTAAGGGTGCTTTGGACGAAAGTGCTGCGTCTGATGTTCGTAAAAAGCAACGAGGTAGTGAACATCGCGACGCTCGAAGAGCTTCTTTATAGACTAACGACATGCGCGCGGTTGATGTCATAAGTGATGACATGATTAGGGTTCAACGAGGAATACTATTTGTATTTGTAATTTCTAAATTATTACAGGGGATGTAATGAATGTAAAGTCCAGCCCCAGAGGAAATTTATCATGTAGAGCGAAGTCATCGCAATCCTTTGGTGTTCATTTAGTGAGAATTTATACCCAAATGTTTATGGCGTTTCTGAATAGGATTGACAAGACAGGAATTATATTGCGTATTTGTGAGCTGTTGCCCTATATGGCATTCGCAAAGATGCTTTGTAGCATAATTGTGTGTGAAATGGCAGTAATTAAAAGCTTCACGTTCTCAGAGTGGTATTTAGCGCTTAGTAGAGTAGTTATATCAACTTCGAGTAGTTGCAATTTCTTTTAACTGATAAAGCAAATTTATTGGGAAAGCTTAAGTGGTGTCAAACGTAGTTTTAGCAACCCATAATACCCACAAAAATACGAAAGATGACACTATCCTTTGGTAAGGGTTTGCATTTTTTTATACATTAGGATGATGAAACGAATGAACAACCTGCATATCAAGACCTTAAACTAGATATCTAACTACCGCCTAAGCTTATTCTATGCCAAATTTTATAAAATTGTATTTTCAATTGCCTAAATCGTTCTGAGCGGTTACCTATTGGCATCCCATAAGAATCTGTTTTAGCTTATGAAACTTTCTGAGGATTCTGATTAATTAACCTAAGACTATCTTTCTAAAAATGTTTTAGTTGTCAACCTAAACAACCCAAATACTCAGTTGAGATTTAGTTCTAAATTCACTTACACAGATCTTATCGCGGGTTAAATGCTTGAATTCTAAGGAGTGTTCAATTTCAGGTTACTTTTGACATTAGATAGAATCTAGGCAAGTACTTAAGTGCAGATATAGTTTTGTTTCGTTTATAATTGTATATAATTTACCCCTTGCCTTATTTTAAACATTTAAAATTTGTTAATTATTTACCTCCGCCCGGTATATTCAAGTGTCATTGTATGTAAGGTGAAATTACTTCATTACTTCAAACACCGCGTCTATGTATTGTAAGTGCCGCGATATCGATAAACTATGTTGTGTCTTTTCGCATGTGAAAGAACCGTCTTATCACCGGGCATGGAGAGGACAAAGAGAGTCTCCTATCGTTTTCCGTTCTGAACGGCCGCAATAAAATAAATGTGCTGAGCTTTGCTATGTTTACAAAGGTAAGGGTTTTGAAGTAATCGTTATTTATTTTTATTATTTGCCTATACGGTATCCACCTTTCTCTACTACTTAGTTATCAAAATACCGCCGCAATAATTAACAAGTTTTTATTTAAAAATAAAATAAAAAGATGGTGGCTAATATTGAAGACAACATTAAACGTGTGTTTCTTTTACATGTTTAACTAGATATCGCTTTTTAACAAAATATCAATGACTTTTTTAGACGCCAACATCTATTTTTCTTGGATTTATGCGTTAAATTTGATCATCAAGACGTTGAACCGTTTGGGCGTTATGTAACAAAATTTAGGTAAGCGACTAAAGTCTCGAAGTCACAGAGGAAATGCAAACATATACACATATTCACAATAAAGTAGCCAAATGAAAGTGTTTTTTCCAAAATATTTGATAATACACATAGAAAGAAAATTAATCAGTCAAAATTAAATACATGACCATTGAAGAATAAACAGAAAAGGACTTTTTTTATTATGTTTTTCATTGATTTATATCTTAAATATTAGAATAAATGTGTCGATTTTATATCATTTTATTAATTATCAATAATGTATTCTGATTCAGTTGTACCTTGTTCCAAAAAGAAGAAACGTCTACCGTGCATTTACATTTTCAATGCTCCACCCGAAGGTATTACATTGGCCAGGAGACGAATTTTTTGTTGCCTGGAAATTTATAATTTTGCCGAACCTTTGCCGTTCCAGGCAAAGTAGGGATCTTTAACGTGCGTGACAACACTCACACACGGGGCCCCCATTTAACCTCTCACCCGAAGAAGGGTTTAATTTTTGTTAAAAATGGTCACCTGCCATTTTTCAAGCAGTCGGCCGTGTCGGGATTCGAACCCTGGACCTTGGGATCCACAGTCTTACGCTTACTACATTGATCCACGGCGACGCCCAGAAACGTCTACCACCATAGAGGTTAATATGGCATTCGAAGACACGCCACTGCGATGAGTTAAGCAATGAGAAATCTACCTCCCAAGCACACAACGTAATTAAATTGTTATTTAAGATGATGGCATCCTCTGGGGTAAAAGGTTTCCGAGTTAAAATAGTCCTCAATTCGGATCTCCAGGAGGGAATTACTTCGGGGGATGTGATCGGAAAGTATAAAAGAAGAGCCGGGGGAAACATTTTGCGAGTCGGAGCATGAAATGTCAGAAGAATAAAGCAAATAGGTAAGCTAGAGAACTTGAAAATTGAAATGGATAGGTTAACATTAACTATAGTACAAAGTAGCGGAATTCGGTGGCCAGAGGCGAGGGATTTTTAAAACGGAAAGGATTTCAATGCTGTGGTAAGTGAGAGTAAGAAAGGAGCGGTAGTAGGTTTATTTGGATTAGGCACGAAAAACGGTAGCGAAAATCTGGTTGAATTCTGCAACAAAAATGGTTTGACCATGTCAAACACATTATTCAACATCATGCCAGAAGATGATACACGTGGAAGATACCAGCAGATAAAGGAAGATATCAAATAGATTACATTCTTGTTAGACAACGGTCTAAGGATTAAGTTAAAGACTTTAGAGGCTACCCAGAAGCAGATATAAACACTTACCACAACATCGTGATCATGAAGGCCTCTCTTAAATTTAAAAATATGGAAAGAAAACCGGAAAAGGGCACTTTGAGTTCGAGAAACTAAAAAATAAATATTTCCACAAAAAGTTCTGATAGAAAGTCAAATGAATTGCTGAAAGACATCGAGAATATTTCTGATACCAAGAAAATAGACACATAATGGAATAACAATAAATTCAACCATAGATATTCTGGGGTATACATAAAAGAAAATAAAAAACATGTATATAAAGGTTATCCTGAAATTAATAGAAGAAAGACAAAAATACACAAATACATCAAATGAAACAGGAAAACACAGATACAAAGCCATAAAATGGGAAATTATTTGCAAATACAGGAAAGCTAAAGAACAATGGATCAATGAAAAGTGCAAAGTGCAAACTAAGATCGAAATAAGAAAGACATACAAAGCATACAAACTAATTAGAATGCATTTTAGGAATATAAAACCATATAGCAAAAATATAAGAGACGCGAGAGGAAACGTCATTATAGAAAATGTAGAGAAAGTGGTTAGACGGCAAGAATATATAGAGTATTTATATGCAGGAGAGGAACTAAGAGCACTTGATCAGGAATTAGACATTGAAAAGTATGACTTGCGATATCCTAGTGTTCGAGATGAGTTTGAATTAGCATTAAAGGGTTTGATAAATAATAATGCACCGGATATAGATAAGATGCAAGCAGAAACTCTAAAAGCCGCTGGAAAAGCAGTAACAGAACGACTCTTCCAACTTGTAAGCTATATGTATGACAAGCGAGATACCCAAAGATATCAAACGAAGCATCATAGTCAGTATATCAAGAAAAGAGGCACTGATAGATGTGAAAATTTTCGAACAACAAATTTGACAGCACACTTGTCAAACATATTAACTAGAATTGTACAAAGACGGATGGAAAAACGAGCTCAAGAAATACTAGGCGAAGATCAATTTGGTTTTAGGTAAAATAGGGGAACGCGGAAGGCTATTTTAGCTCTGAAGGTAATAATGGAGAAAACAATAGATAAGGTAAAACGCGTGTATATAGGGTTTGTAGATCTGGAAAAAGCATTCTGCAATGTAAAATGGAAAATAATGTACGAAATACTCAAAAAGATTGGAATAATCTTGAAGAATAGTCAGATAGTTCATAGCTTATACAAAGGCCAAACAGCGGTAATAGAATTAGAGCAGGAACGTAGAGGTGCAAATGTTAGGAAAGGGGTGAGGCATGAAGGGCCTTATCCCCTTAATTTGATAGAGAAAGGAAGAGATATGTGAAAAACAGTAAAAAAAATAGGAGAGATAGGATGATAGGCCACATACTAAGACATGAGAAAATAGTGTGGAATATATTAGAAGCAGAGATTGGAAAAAGAGAGGTAAAGGTAGACCTAGGTTAGACGATTGCACACAAATAGTGGAAGATGTAGGATGTACAAATTTCAGGGAAATGTGTAGGCTAGCTCAAAATAGAAATCAATGTAGGTACGCTTCCAACGAGTCCCAAGATGAAAAACTAATGATGAAAAAAATATCTGTACTTAAACATGATGATTATTATAAACAACTACAGGTATCGATCTTGCAATATTAATATTCTCAACTAATGTTAATTGTGCGAAAGCATTTACTGGAAAACTATTAATTCGGCAAATGTCTAAGTTTTGGGGATCCTTGACAGCCGTAGGCTGCTTAACCCTGCACCCTACCCTTTTTCAGGCGTTATTAAAGGATAGGTGCACGACAGAGCATAAAAAATTATGCTCTGGCACAGCTAGCATCGACCGTCGTGGTTGCGTAGGCTGCATAAAACTTAAAATCTCGAGGGGAAGAGAATTGGTAAACTAATAACTGTAACATGAATAACTGAGAGAAAACTATAGACAAAATAATTAGCGTATTTATTAAATTTTGTTAGATATTGAATTTTGAACAAAAATATCATAAAAGTTCTATGAAGTCATTTGAAATAAAATAGATCAGTAAAGATAATTGAAACTTGTTCTTATGTAACTAAAAAATGTAACTGTGCTTTTAAAAAGCGGAAATAAGTTAATGAATGAACTTGACTACCATAAGTTTCATGAAACATGTGGCTTACATATGGACAGTATGCGTCCAGTACGACTATGTATAATTAGGAATTAAATATTGCAAATAGTAGATAATTTGTCTGTAATATAAGTACGTTTGAATGAAAAGAAAATTTAATATTTGTAGAAATCAGTTCACTTTAATTTTGCGTGGATAAATATTACTTTAGTTTGTCATACCTGACTCGTGCATTGTAAAACATGTGTTGTTACCGTGAAATTCCTTGAACTGACCATCTGTGGAAATCCAAATTGAATGTGTATAAACTGTAGGAGTCCCAGGTAGCATCAACGACAAATGATGAGGTAGAATTTTGTGTGTAATTTCATAGATCCATTATTTTACGAGAATAATTAGCCAAACTAAAATTTGCATGTTGAGGTAATGTAAATCAAAAATACTACGGCATTGTCATCTCCTTTATAAAACGACAGCAAAGCAAATTTGCATCAGAGCGGAACTTAAATATAGGTATGAAGACATGAGGGTAGAGAACGACCCTGAAATATAACACGTGCATTAATTAAACACGCTAAAACAATTGTAAAGGAATTTAAAATGTATCTATTTAATTCTTACCATCGGAAAAGTAATCCGGTGGGATTTGTAGTTTATTGAGGTAAGGAAAACGCTAAACAAGGTATCTGTAATAATATTTAGATGACTATTAGTTAATTATTTAATAAAGGAATACATACTTGTTTCGACCTCATGGTCAATTTTTGTCACCTTGAATTTAAGACGACCTGTTGTGCACAGAACCCAGACAAGAAAATGAATACTCTTGCCAGTACGCTTTGACATGCAAACATCTGTTTTAATTTATTTGAGAGGGGTATTTGAAGTTATAAGGAAAGGAAAGACCACAGAATTCTTTAGCAAGGTTAAACTATGAAAATAAATATCAAGAACACTGGATTATAGGCAACTTTACTGACAGGTATAAATATTGGAAACAACCACGGTACTTTATGAAATACTCATACCTTCCTATGTTCTGTGATTATAACTTATCTATTGGAAGTGAAGTGTGAATTAGGGCTCGATGGACTTTTCTAGGTAAAATGTGAGGTTTAAAGAGAGAAATAACTGAAGCTGGAACGTGGCATTTACCATAGGTAAAATGACATGTTACAACCCCCTTCGCATACCTTACATGTGATTTTCTAATGCTCCATCGGAAGGTACTACATTGGCCAGGAAGAGAGCTTTTTACCTGAAAAATTTTGAATTTTGCTGTTCCGAGCAAGGTAGAGACCTTTAACGTGGGCGACAACACTCACACACGGAACCTCTATTTAATTTGTCATCCGAATGAGGGCGTATTTTTGAAAAAAATGCTCGCCTAACATTTTTCAAGCGGACCGTGTCGGGATTCGAACCTAGGACCTTGGGCGTACCCTTCACATACCACAGAATCTCAGTAAAATAGGGCATATAATTAGAAAACAATCAAAGGGAAACGAGCTGTATATAGGTTGTTGTGGGAATTGCAGGAAACTGTGTAGGCTAGCTCAGAACATAAATAAGTGGAACTACGCGTCCAACCAGCTTCAAGACGGAAAACGTAATAACGAAAAAATAAGTGCACTTAAATTTGATGATTATTATAAGCAACTACAGGTGTTGGTAGTGAAATATTTTCAACTAATGTTGATTGTGCAACAGGATATATTGGAAAAAATATTAATTCCTACAAATGCTCAAGTACTAGGGGAACTTGGCAGTCGCAGGCTGCTTACATCCCTTCACATATCACTGAATATTGGGGAAATAGAGTATATAATTGTAAAACAATAGAAGGTGACCGAACTGCATCTAACAAGAAAGAACAGCGGCTACGTTCAAAGACAACAAGCATAGAAACAAGAAGAAAATTGTTCAAACCATATGTGTGGAGCACAGCACAGTACGTCTATGAAATAGGGGCAGTAAGAAAAGCATACAGAAAGAGATAGAAGCCTTCTGAAGTGTTGTGCTTCATCATAATAATACCATTTATATATATATATATATATATATATGTGTGTGTGTGTGTGTGTGTGTGTGTGTGTGTGTGTGTGTGTGTGTGTTTATATATAATGAGTTTGAAGTAAGCTGTATATATACATATATATATATATGCAATCTGCAGTGTAATTTAAACAAATTACATGAGATATATCTGTAAATACACAGTGTATTCATCTATACAAATCGAACTGGTATTTGCATAGTCGCTACAAAACAATTACTTGATCGTTTTGTAAGGGGAAAAACATCCATTGACCAGGTTTCGACTTTCATTGGGTTTCGTCAAAATGGAACCAAATAACAAGGTAATAAGAAGTCGCGATTTTAGTCGTTAATGAATTTTTCTGAGAAACCTTGCATCATAATGTTTCATATTATTCTAATAACATTTTAACAAATAGATAATTTGTATATAAGGAAGCGCACTAAAAACGAAGGGTCACTGAATTCAATTCATTCAGTAGATTCATTCATTAGATGCAGTCAATCCTTAAATTCGATCGCGAAATGTTATTTTAAGTCGTTTGCTGTTGCTTTGCGAAGATGATATTTGAATTATACAGTAAGCATACCTTAATCTAATAATTATTATGTTACAGTGTACAAAAAAGGGATGCTTTAAATGTAACTTACAAAGAGAAAGTGGAAGTTATAAATTGCAATGTATAAGGAAAATTCTTCAAGATAACCCTATTTTAAAAATTCTATAATATATCAAAAGAAAAATTTACCCAGAAATGTACTTTAGTAATTGCTGTTTGAAATGAGGATTTAAATTTGGAAAATCTTGTAAGCTGATTTGACATCAATTTAAAATAAAAAGATATTCAATTACGGCTAGCCATTTTGTGAATTCTGCAAGTATTATTTTTAGATTTATTTTTAACTGATATTGGAGTATTTGTATCTAATTTAAGGTAGAATAGTAAATAGCAATCATATAATATTCTTTTTGAAAAGAAGTTTTACCAGGAAAATTTGTGATCGGAGTTCGAAACACTCTGACCTTTTAATAGACTATCTGTCAAGGATTTTTTTTGATCGAACAAACCTTACAAGCGTGCCAATAAACAAAACCAGGTAAATCATCCATTAAAAAAAGGAATTTAGTTCTGTAAATTTAAAATGAGGTAAAGGACAAATTTTTTTAACAAGTACTGCGTAGAAATTATTTTAAGTTTGAAAGAAACGATGTTGTAAATGCTTTTGTATGAAAGAAAATATTCCATACTGTATAAATGCTTTGTGATATTGCTGTGTTTGATTAATTTTAAAAACTTCGACAATTCCGTTGAGCTAGCCAGGCAAAGTTAAAAAGGAGGGTAAGTGAACAATTTCAAGTTTTACAAATTGCTGTATTTTTTCATATCACCCTTTTAGTAACGTCCCAAAGTGACTCACAACGAGGCCTTGTCACAGCAATATATATGTATATTTATAAGGTTTATTTACGTGAGAAAAAATTTATTTGGGATGGTGTACAGTTTAAAGTTTTTTGGAATGGAGGGCGGATAAGTTTTCTTGCATAAAGTCCTTGTTTCTTGAGCTTCAGCATTATGGTGATCACTAAAGGATAAATCCTTTATGCATTAAAGTAAATAAATCTTGAAATAATGTTCCGGTTATAAAGAATACCTTAAAGATAAATTTGAGTGGAATAATGAATTGCTTTTTAGATGACTGTCTCCTGAGCGATGGTAAGAACACAAAACCCAATTTTGCTTTGACTATCTAGTCCTTAATTTTTTGATAAGATAAAGATCCCGAAAGAAGCCAAATATTTCCTGCAAGTCAGAACTTAAAATTTTCTGTAATATTTTCCTTATTTATTTTATCTTTCTTATTTTATTCTATTTGAGGACTTACAGTAACTAATTCGGGAATAAAGTTTTAATTTTCCCTAATATCAAAACTGCGTGTATCTATATTGAATTCTACTTAACTTATTTAGGTGTAACAGTTCAACATTTTAAATAAACATAGATATACGTACAAGAAATAGTTGATACACATATTTTATTCCCATGTTGACTCATAGGTATAGTTTGCACTCAAAAGAGCCGTAAGGGTGCACTAGATAATATTAAATGTATTGTCCTGAAAACACATTCTCTTTTTCACGATTTTCTAAATAAAATGGTTTGCTTTACATTTTTTCAATACTGTCACCGACCTTGTCTCGTGACAATGTACATCTTTATAAGAAGGGCGCGCGATCACAACACCTGCATATATACCTTAACACGGCTCGCCCCTTTTACGATGACCACAATCCCCAACACAAAAATCGCGTACGCTGATTTGCTGCAGGTCGCCACACCATCCTCAAGAATAAGTCTAAAACAAGCTGCATTTCGACCAGACCATCACTGGACTCAATCATCTAGCGCTTCCCTTAGCCTAGTGGAGAAACAGTCGAGACCTTAGTGCCTCTCCTAGCCTGAGGAACCACCGGAAGACCCTGGCGCTTCTCCCAGCCCGGGGCGTCGTCGAAGAAGACCTCGGCTCTGCTCTAAGCTCGAGGCAGCACACCGACGCTTTGGCTCTTTCCCTAGCCCAAAGCCGTTCAACATCGCTGCCGACGCCACAGCGCTGCATGGTCGGCGTCACGGCAGAGAAGAACAGACGACGACGCCGAGAGCAGCACCTGCGGTGACAGCAAGGAGGGAACGAACAACGACGACAGCGATTACGAGACCGACCCCTACTCCGCCAGTTTCTACAGCGACCGTTTTTCCAACCACGACCAGTGTCACCACTACCGCCACCACCCGTGGAGTGGCAAGCCTCCCGTTTGGACACCGACCGGATTCCGTACAACGGCGTAGAACCAACACTAGTCCACCCGGACGACCCCAGGAGATTCGCTGTGAGAAAGGCGTTCCGAGACGCCGCGGACCGACGCAGAACGAACAATACCTTATAGATGTTTGTATATATTTCACTCTTGTATATATGTTATTTATTAAATTGTAGTTGTTGTATATATGTTTTAATGTATCCGAAACTGACGAATAAAAATCAAACCTAATTGTTTTACTAGAAATTGTTGCACAATATCTAGTGGCAGGAAAACCAACCGAATAACAAAACGAACAAGCAATGAATGCACTCTTGCGGATTTCTATTCAGACACGCTTCATTAATTATATTAAGCCTCCACCTTCCCCCTAATCATCTATGGTAGGATTTGTAAATTAGTTTAAATAAACAATTAAAACTTTGAACCTTAATGACTATAAAAAATTTCTAGAACAAAATAATTTGTTCTAAGTATTTAGTGCTATCTTAAGTAAATTTCAAATTTTTCATTCAGCTTTTAATTTTAGCTCTCAGAATTCAATTACAACAGCGTCGTTCAAATTCCACCACCTCCCTTTGAGAATAAATGCAAATAAAACTTAGAAACTCAAGATAGGTAAGCAAACCGGAATATATTCTGGGGTAATTAATTTGTTGGTAAAAGTGATTAAATTGCTTCAATATTGAAACGAGGCATTTAAATTGGTTTGCCTCACACGGGACTTAAAGAGTCCATCATTTCGATATTTACAACGCTTTGCTCCCTTATGATTCAATCGTTGATTGATATCGGATCTATTTTATTTCATTTCATTTTTATTTCTCTTGAGAAATTACAAATGTAAGATATTGTATTTATATAATTTTAAAAGCTTACCCTTTTTCTGGAACTGGAGATCAACAGGTTGATGGTGTGTCTTCGGGAGACTTTAAGTCTGGTTTCTGATGTATTTCTTGTGGCAAGTACGTCGCACTTTCGCAATCTAAACTTTAAGAGTTCTCGAAGTCGCAGATGATTTGCGCGCTTAGAAGGATGGTCAGTGTCTGATGTTCGTAAAGAGCAGCCAGATTGTTAACGTCGCGACGCTCGAAGAGCTTCTTTATAGACCCATGACATGCGCGCAGTTGATGTCATAGGTGATGACTTGATTAGGGGTCAACAAGGGATACTATTTGTACTGGTAAATTTCTAAATTATTTCGTGGGATGTCATGAATGTAAAGTCTGACCCCGTAGGGAATTTATCATGTAGAGCGAAACAATCGCATATCCTTTTG
Organism: Platerodrilus igneus; assembly: GCA_036346225.1. Taxonomy (NCBI): domain Eukaryota; kingdom Metazoa; phylum Arthropoda; class Insecta; order Coleoptera; family Lycidae; genus Platerodrilus; species Platerodrilus igneus. The sequence goes on along the minus strand of JARFIW010000237.1, from coordinate 7,014,363 downwards.
TGTTCATTTAGTGGGAATTTATACCCAAATGTGTGTGGTGTTTCTGAATAGGATTGATAAGACAGGAATTATATTGCGTACTTGTGAGCTGTTGGCCCTATAATAACATTTGCAAAGATGCTTTGTAGCATAACTGTGTGTGAAATTGGAGTAGTTGAAAGCTTCGCGTTTTCAGACGGATAGAAGTAGTTCCACTATGTTAATTAGCTTTTAGTCTGACGTAAAAAATATTTCATCAAGGAAGATACTAGTATCGTCATAGAAACGTAGTTTTAGCAACCTACAATGTGCACAAAAGTGAAGAAACGAACAAGATGATAATGCCGTAATATAGTTCTTGCAATTTCTAAACCGACTTTCATCATCAATATTTGTGATGTCATATATTGGCGCCGTTGCCACTATCAGAATAGCAATTCCTCGTAACTACAATGACACTATCGGTACAATATAGATTTTGCACTTATTTACTAATTGGTGACGGAATGTAGTTTGTTACTTTTTAAAAGGTAACTTGTAAAATGATTTTATACTGACAAAATTGGAGTCTAAGCTGTTTAGCTTACTAATAAATGTTATTATGTGGGAATTTGTACTAGTGAGCATATTTTAAATATAATTGATGCGTAAGTAGCTTTTAAGAATAGGAGCATTACCACGAGTACAAGATTTCAAACGGAACCGACCTGCAAAATCTACACCGACATGAATAAATGACCTAGTTAGGGCGTACACGCGTGGAAAGTAAATCAGCCATTAATAATTTAGGGAATTAATCGCTTAAACGAAAGCAAAGTAAACATTATGATTACTCTGTCTTACCAAGAATCTCGCGCCTAAGATCCAATATTATCTAAAAATGAAAGCTTAGGTCGTAGAGGGACCAGAATGCAAAAATAACACGTGATAATGATTATATATAAAAAGAGATATATGGGCCGACGTCGGCAACAACAACGGATGTATATTCTACAAGACAGTAATGAATGTTGAATGCGACCACCCATCCTGTAGATCAAGAAAGTGGATAGCTTACGCACACAACGAGGTATAGGTTCGCCATTTTTTAACAATTTAATTTCGGAACCGAAATACTCCTGTTGAACAAGTTTAACACATGCCTCTTAAGCAGCTAGCAGTTCATCAAGAGAAATTGGGTCGAGTATCCTCCTTTGAGGGTTTCCGCAATTGTTAGTAAAGTAATATATGCATGCCAGACGGTATTGCAGTTCACTGTGTGATGAAAATGTACTGATGAACTCAGAAAAGTCATACGTAGTTGCTATCAACGTCATAACAGAGAGTTTATTTTTAAGGACATTCTCAATTGGTATAGGTGAGGTCTTCATATTAGCGGAAGAAAGTATTTCGTAATCATAGATCGGAGCTTGCCACCAAAATTTACTATGAACCAGTTGTGAGAAGCACAAACCACGAGATTTAGATGTCAGCCGGGTTCAAATTATCGTGAATGTGGTTTAAATGTGATAAATTGGTATATTCGAAAATGCTGATTACCCGATTTGCCACAAACCTGCCAAGTCAATGCATAAAGATTTTTAACCAATTTAAGACCACTTGAAAGTCAGCGTATAATGATATACTTCAAAGGATAATCAAATGGGTTACAGGTAATCGAGTGAATCATCTGAGTAAGCAATAGAGCAGCAGAGAGCTCTAAGCAGAGTATTGTAAGAGATTTTAGCAGTGCTACCATTCTCTTGACCTGTAATCAGTAGCAGAGAATAGAGGTACCAAAAGTTAAATGTAAATAGATGCATGCGCCGTATCCCTTTTCCTTAGCGTCACAAAAACCTAACAGATGATAAGTGGCATTAACCTGCGATCATCTATGCCGAATTTTGACCCAAGATAAAATACAAAATTGATCGCAAAATTTTTTCCATTCACAGCACCAGTTCTCATAGAGAGCGTCATCCCAGTCGAGATAGTGCAACAATAACCGTTGCAGAAAACATTTAACTATGAAAATAGCAGGTGATAACCACCCTAGCGGATCAAAGTTACGTGCCATGTATGAAAGAATATTTCGTTTAGTAAGGGGTCCTTCGAAAGGAAGTGAATGATATGGAAATATATCTAGAGCGGGGTTCCATACTAAACCATAATTTTAATACCTTAACGCTGGGAGAGAAGATTAATGAAGTTTCTAAATTGGTTTTGTCAAGTTGAGTTGCATGACCATTTACGAAGTCGAAAGTGGCTAAAACATAAGAGAGTTTTAAATTCAGTTTGGGGTTGTTTTGCGGCTTCAATAGAGTCTATGCCTGCAATTATATCGTCCATATACGTATTGTGCAAAAGGGTACGAGATGTCATAGAGAACAAGGACCCTTCATCTGTTACCAACTGCTGGAGTACACGCTGCGCAATGTAAGTTGATACCATAAGACCATACGTAAGGGTCTTAAGTTCATACTCGCTGATAGACATGCCACAGGAAGGACGCCAGAATATGTGCAGATATTTACAATTCTTATGATCTACCAAAATATGACAATACATCATGTGGATATCTGCACATACCGCAACAACATGTAAACGAAATCCGAATATTATTTCAAGTAGTTCCTTTTGCAATTTAGGGTCCGCGTACAACCATTCGTTCAGGGAGACCGCAGAATCATCGGGGCGGATCAATTAAATACAACGCGGAATTTAGTCGCGCTGTTCGTGAATTTGTGCACAGCATGACAAGGTAGAACACATGGTAAAGGGTTTTCAGCAATATTCCTGAAGGAAGCTGTTGTATTCCATTTTCTCATTAGGATTGCGGCCTAAATGAAATTCTAAATCGAGATAACTCTTAAACGCAATATTGAGATTGCTACCGAAGAAGTAGCATTTTGAATAAATGGTAGAGAAATTATATAATAACCTAATTCGTCGCGCTAACGCTGTCTACAAAATGTTGTCCAAAATAAACATTTTCAGGACTAAAATTTGCGGGAGATTGAATTTCTTCAATTCCTTAAAACTTACGAAAGAAGTAGTAAATGTCGAACTACAGACAGAGACACCTTCCATAGAGGGAACTTAATCCATGGGCACATACCCGAAGGTGGTAGAAACTGATAAAGGTTTTGTAAAGATATTCAGCAACTGTTAAAAAAATTGAGAGCACAAATCTGCGTCTAATAATACTTCTACTAGAACCAAATTACGGAATTTCTCGTAAATTGATTGAGGTACGGAAAAACCTGAGATATTTCCAATAATTCTTGAAAGTATGGATGCTTGAAACCGAAGTTGCGCATGAAAATGTTTAAAGTAAACTATATAGATGACCAACCTTTAGAACTGACATAAACATGAGAGACCTGAAATTTGCCGGAAACCCCGGTTACATTGAAGACTTAGTCTTTCTGCACTAAAACGGACATTGCATTTATTTGAAAACCGGTGTCTAAGACAGAAGGTACGGGCTGTAGGTTGCCATTAGCATCCATTATTTTAACTTGGATGATACCCAACAGTATCACCTGATTACTTTGAACATGCGAGACATTTCACATAGATACAACTACTTGGGAGTCCTGTACTTCTTTGATATCGGACAATATTTACCGGCTGGTTCTAAGCTCTGTTCTCCTTAATTAACTCATTTCGACATATCTTTGTAAATACTCTAAAAATACATCCCGGTCTACAATATTTTGCAAAACTATACATTGTCTAACTTTCGCGTCAAAATGTTCTGCTAAATATTTAATTATCTGCTTATCTTCCAGTGAATGATTTAAAAGTAAAACAAATTATCCTATATCGTTGAAACCGGCGTCAAATTGTCTATTAAATGAAATACCGATCCAACATGTTGCCCATAAGATAAAATAAACCTGATGATGATTACGAAAATACAACGCGTTTGAAAAATTCTGATTCATTTAGTAGATTTTGCGCAAAAAGCTGCTGTAGAAAGCGTTTTTAAATTTTTTCTATTCGTATTGATAAAAAAAGTTACAGGCAGAAAACGAAAATCGATAATTTTGGTATTTTGGTATTTAAAATGATTTTTATCCACGTGGAAAGTAAAAGCCAGTTGGTTAACAGTTGGTATACAAATTGTGATTCCCTAGAACAAAAAAATCTCAAAAAGAATAATTTAGAAATTATTTAGAAAGGTTGAGAAACACAAACGTCATCATGTCAGAATTCTGGAAGCTGAATTTTGAAACTTATTGCAAAAATTTTAGAAATTTTGGCTGCCTCGTAGCTATCCTGTCTTTACCTTTTTCTTAGGGCGTTATTTGTCCGTCTGGTGGTTTTTCTTACGTTTTCGCTGGTTGGTAAAGGTGGAAGGTGGCCGCTTGATGATGAATGATTGATTGATTGATGACTGCTAGCGGCTGCTCGATGGTTGTTAGAGGTGGGTGGTGGTGGCTGCTTGTTGATGACTGGTTGGTGATTACATGTCTATTTGGATGTATAACTGTGCCTGTGCCCTTTTTTTTTAAATTGCTATTCAACATCTAGTATGTGTCGTTGATGTGGCTTTCCTTTGGGTTTGTTTGTATTATATGGATATGGGGTTGCGATGTTGCGTAGGTGTGCTAGATCTGTGGTGTCTATGGTGTTGTAAGTGTTTATTGCTAGTTGTGTAAAATAGGTTTCTAGTTTTGGTAGTTGTAGGTCGTGTCTTAGTGTCTCGTTGCGTACATACTAGGGTGCTCTTGTGATGGTTCTCATAGTCTCGTTTTGTAGTGCTCCTAGTTTACGTTTGTTCTTTTGGTTAGTGTATGTGTACCATGTCTCAGTCGCGTAACTAAGTATTGGTCTCAAGTACGTTATGTATGGCTTTAGTCTTATGTCTAGTGGTAGTCCGTTATTGTGAGGTAGTGTGGCGTGAGGGTAGCCTTTTGCGCGTCTCGTTTTGTTCAGCGTTTCTGTTACGTGTTTGTTGAATGTGAGTTGTCTGTTAATGTGTATACCTAAGTATTTTATCGTGGAGTTCCAAGTCAGTCGTTGTCTTTGAAGTCGTGGTGGGTTCTGTGTGGTTGTCCTTCATTTGGAGGAGTTAATTGTATCTGTTTTTTGTACGTTTAGTTTGATCCTCCATTGATTAAACCAGCTTGGTAGTGCGTCGAGCTGTTTTTGCATTTTGTTCATGGCATCTTGGGTGTTACGTCCTTTTGTTACTATTAGTATATCATCAGCGTTGATTGCGTAAAACGAGTCAGGTAGGTTTGGTATATCGTGTACGTAGGCGTTAAATGGTGTCGGGGAGAGGCAGCCTTCTTGTGGGACACCTGCGTTAATGTTCGTCGGTGGTGAAAGTACGTACTCAACTTTGACTTGAATGGTCCTGTTCGTTAGGTAGCTGTGTAGCAGTTGTGGCGGCTTCGTGGTGTAGTTGGTTTGCGTGTGTTAAAGATCCCTACCTTGCTTGGAACAGCAAGGGTTCCACAAAAATTCAAAATTTTCCAGGTAAAAAAGCTCGCTTCCTGACCAATGTAGTACCTTCGAATGGAGCTTTGGAAAGCAGTTCTATGTATGATATCAGTATTCTGTGTATGGTGGCGAGTTTGAAGAGTAGTCCGTTAGTCCATACCTTGTCGAAAGCGTTTTTTATGTTTAGTGCAACTGCTACAGTGATCAGTCCTTTGTTGTAGTTTGTGACAATGTGGTTGATCACTCGGATCGCTTGAATGTAGTGGAGAGTTGTTCTTTGACCGTATTGTTCGTGTCCGTCTTGTAGTAGTGGTCTATAGTTGATGATGCTATTTAAGATTTTTATTATTAGTGCAAGCGTCTTTTTTGTGATGTGTTACCATGCGATGTTTAGTGTTTCGTCCTTTCCAGGTGCCTTTGTGTTACTCTGTTTGTTGATAGTTTGTCTTATTTCTTGTGGTGTGACGTGCTGTATGTCATTGTCTGTTGGTAATTGTAGTAAGTGGTTTAGTGCCATGTTCACGAAGTTAGAGAAGTTTTTGTCTTTAGTGGGGTTAACAGATTGCACTTCTTTTAGTACGTTTGCGAATTGTAGCGCTCTGTCCTCAGCTGTGTATAACATACCGTGTTGTGCTTGTAGCGGAGTGGGTTTGAGGTTCTTTTTTGAAAGTAGTTTCCGATTTAGTCTGTACAGGTTACCGTCTGTTTGTAGTGTGTCGTGTATGTGTTTGGTCCATGATTCGTTGTAGTGTTCTTTCATAATTTTGATTGCTTGTTGTTTAGTGTTTAGGGTGCGTTTTAAGTGTGGGTCACGTATGTTGTGCCATCGTCGTACTAGCGTTTTTTTGTCTTTGATGGCTTGTTTAATGTATTCTGGTAAGTTCGGTCGTGTGTTTTTAGGGGTGATTTCTTTGCTGTATTGTAGGGTTTGTTTTATTGCGCTCGTTAGGTTTTGTACGTGGGTGTCTGTGTCTTGTGCGTTGTTTATGTCCGGGTTGCTGTCCGTGATCATTCTTTGCAGTGCTTCGTTAAATTTTCTCCAGTTGTCTGGGTCGTACGCGTGTCGTCTGTGATTGTGTTTGTATCGTTGTGATTATCGGTAGGTGATCCGAACTTAAGTCGTGTATTAGTTCTGTTTGTATTGGATAGGGTATGTATTGTAGTATGGATGTCTAAAACATCTGCTTCGTATTGTGTTGTTGGGAAGGATTCTTGTCGGTTCGTTAGGTGCGATTATGTCAAAGTGTTTGTTCAATGAGTGCACGTGGAGTATACGTCCGTTCTTGTTGTCCGTTCTTACTCCCCATACTTGATGTTTGGCGTTTAGATCCCCACTGATTATTTTCGGAGTGTCGTCTTGTAATAGATTGTCTATTCTTTTTAATCTTCTTTGGGAATTAAACCACTCATAGTTTTTAAAATCATTTTTATTTACGTTTCAATCCATGACCTAGGTCATGATTAAAAAGAATGCTAAACAAACAACAACAAACATACAGATTGTCTATGTTTTCCGTGCTTAGGTCAGGTCTATGAGGGCTTCTGTAAACAGCTATGATATTTGTGTAGTGTCCGTTTGTCTTATGTCGTACGCCTACTGCGTCGAGGGTAGTGGGTTTTAGCTGTAATTGTTTGTGTAGTAGTCTTTTGTGTATTAGGATGGCTACCCCTTCATTCGGTGGTTGTTTAGGTGATATGTCGCGGTCCTTTCTACATGTACTGTAGTTGCGAGTTTTATTGGCTTTCTAGTAATTATCCTTGTTTCTGATATTAGTGCTATCTCTACGTTATGTTCTTGTAAAAAGTGTTTGAGTTCCATGAATCTGTTTTGTATACCGTTTGCGTTCCAGGATAGCAGTACTAAGTTCCGTGCGTTAGTCGTGTTATCCATTAAATGTCTGTATAATGTCACATAACGCGGTTAGTAACGATGCGACCTCGAAAGTCCCTGCCATGTAATTGGTTATTGATGTCTGTGCCCAGTGGATGATTTTGTTCAGTACTTTGCTGAATTTGGTGGTGGTGTTGTTTGTTGTGATTGTTCTGTCGACGTTGGACGTTGTGGGTTTCGGTGTGCCTGTGTTGTGTGGTGTACTTGTCAAGGCTACGTGAACTAGTTTTGGTGTCGTGGCTTGCGTGTTTTTGTTTCTCGTTTCTGTTACGGCCGTTTTGGTAGTTGCTTTGTTCTTGCGTCGTCGTCGTCGTCGTGTTTTGTCTTTATGTTTTTGTGTCGGTGTTCGAGTGTTCGTCACTATCGGAAGTATTATCAATTACTATTTTATTTCCTGAGGCGACTGAGGTGGCTGGTGGGAGTCTGTGTCGTCCATCTTTTGACAGTGTAAATCCCTCTTCGTCGGTTTCAGGTAGTTTCAGGTAGTGATGATTTTTGGTTGTGTTGGTGGTGCTGTAGTAGGTGTTCGTTTTTGTAGTTCTTGCTTGTAGGCTGGACAGTTCCTGTAGTTGGCAGGGTGTGCCACGCTGCAGTTGACGCAAACTGGTGCCGTTTCTTTGCTTTTGGTGCAACTAGGCTCCAGGTGGTTTCCGGTGCATGTTACGCACCTTGACTTGTAGCCGCAGTTGAGGCTTGAGTGTCCAAATCTGTGGCAGGAAAAGCATTGTGCTATTTCCACTCTTGACTCGAACGCTACTATTTTCAGCTTGCTGCAGTATAATAAGTTGCTGTAGTTGTAAATATTATGCGATGTAGGCGTGTTTTTAAGTGCAGCCATTATCGTGTTGCTGTATGTTTTCTGTTTGTTCTGTAATTTTGTTACGTATTTGACGTTAAAGACCAACTGCGTCAACTCAGTCTGTACGTCGTCTCTAGTTATATTGGCCACAAACTCTTTTATTACTACCTTTAGTTCTCGCTCGCTTTTCGGGGTGTACGTATAATATTCTATACCATTTACTTTAAGGTAGTTTTGTACAAAACGGTACTCATTCGTGAGTTTCGGCAGGATTCTTGCTTCTAGCCCTGAGGCTCTGATATCGATGCTTCTCGAAGGGTTATTGCATCTCTCTCGCATGTGTAAGAAAGTTCGGAAAAACTTCTACGAGGATGGGTTGAACTTTTGCGGTAATATGTCGTTTCTCACCTGCATCGATAGCCTTCGTCGTTGTCGCTGTCGGAGTTGTTGCGGTTGCTGTCGGTGTTGCTGCGGTAGCTGCTGCGCATGCATAGCTCGTCGAGGGTGTTACTTATTGTATTTCTATTGTTCTTTTCTTTTTCGTGTCTTTCTCTGAAGATGATATGTCGTCTTGGCTTCGACGGTATTTAATCTGTTCGGTTTCTATTCCGTCTAATATTTTTATTGTAACGCGGGTTGTCTGAATTTGTTGTTGATTGTGAATATTCGGTGTTTCAGGATCTCCCATCCTGGTTGATCACTAGCACATTACCGATCACAAGTTTATAGTTTAACACTTTGCTAACACTGGTGATAGCTCTCAAAACTAACTAACGAATTTAGAATTCTCTCTACACACGTCTATACTCGTCTGTGTCTAGATGAATACTATAGAAAAACGAACTACTCAAAATTGAAGTACTTAACCGGGTCTACCAGATGTTCACGAAACCAACGGAAAATTAAACTTGAAATCCAACGTTTAACTAAAGAACGCAATACCAGACTAAAACACATTAAGCAAAAGTAGGAGCTGCTTATGGCCTAGAGCAATGACGACAAGGGGGAGTCATTAACGTAGTTAACACTGAAAAGGGCTACAGAATGGGTTAACTCTACTCTTAAAATAAACGCCACCGGAAACATTTTGATAAATCACAGTCTAAAGATGTTTTCTTAATCTCAAAGGTGAGGACGTCTTATTCAGCTTCAAACTGACTTCCAGAAGGTTGTGTTCAAGCCATCCACGAATCCACAGTGCGAAATCGTACTCAACTGGTAGCCCGGCAAGTTATGTGGATATCTTTACCTTTTAATTTCTCTAAGTGTCTTTTTCCGTTCCTTATTCTAAAACTTTTAAAGTTAAGAGCGGCCTTCATAATTACGATGTTGTGGTTCAGTGTCTATATCTGCTTCTGGGTAGCTTATGCGGTCTTTTACTTGGTTCCTAAACCGTTGTCTAACAAGAATGTAATCTATTTGATATCTTCCTATATCTCCCGGCATCTTCCACGTGTATCGCGCTGAAATAATGTGTTTGTGATGGTTAGATTGTTTTGTCGTAAAATTCTATTAACCTACTTCTCCTGTCGTTTCTCGTCCCTAAACCAAATAAACCAAATAAACCTAAATGCTGCAGGAATGAGGTTCTTAAGAAATGTGTGCGGAAAAACATCGGGAGACAAACTAGCAAACAAATGGTTCAAAGCAGAGTGTGGGATGCAAGTGACCCTTAAAAAATTTGAGCGAGCGAAGCATGGTTAAATGGTTTGGACATATGGAAAGAATGAATGAAGATAGACTTACTAAAGTTGTAAGGGCAGACAGCATAAGAGATGGTTGGATGTAGTAGAGGAGATACTGAAAGAACGACGGGTGAGAAGTCTGAGGAATAAAAGAGCATGCCATAAGCAATGTATGAATGTTGCCGAGGCAACGGGAAAGTGTAGTAATCGAGGGATGTGGAGAAAGATTGTGAATGGTGCTAGGAGTAAAAGTAGTGTAGTATAGAGCTATACCATACATATCCCCCAGAAAGAGATGACAGGTTTGGTTACTCCGAAAAGAAATTGATGATTCGATTTGATTTGATTTGACAAATAAACATAAAAATGATAGTAGGTAGAAAGACAGAAACGACTCAACAGAACCGTACGACAAATAACTATATTTTAATTAGCAACTAGAACTTTCATTTTTTAAATAAATAATTAGTTTCAGTACATAACACAATACAATGTTTAAACTTTCTGCACACTATGGATTAGAACAGAACAGAACAGAACAATTTTTGTAAAGAATTCGACGGCCTAGAATTTTTATAGTAAACCTCATTGACTTTCGAGTCATAGAAAACGAGATTTTCACGAAAAAATTTTCGTAGCCTTTGATCTTCGATATCTCGCATGCCGGCGCGATATCGATGGTGACTTTTTACCTGTATATTATAACACCTTAACGAACATGTACAAGAATTTGGCTATCTGAGAATTTTTTCCTATTTGAAACCTAAAATGACTGGGTTATGATGGTAAGTCATGCAAAGCTCCTTTTAACATTGATATAATAATTAATTTTTTAACGCTTTTTATCTATATATCAGTTCTTAATCCGACTAATCGACGAAATCTGTTTATGATTAACAACCAATGAATAAGTTATTTTTTCGTTATATCAACTTGTCTCGTTGTTTAAATAAAATGTCACAAAATTTTAATTTGACGGAGGAATTTCATTAGGAAGTAAAATTATTAACATTACAATATAAGAGACTAGTTTGGTACCTGAAAAAAAGTAATATGCAAACTGTCTAAAATCTATCAATTCTTTTTACATCAATTAACAAAGGCATAATAACTTTTATGCTCTAACTAGATTGTTTTTGCCTGTAACTTGATAGTAATCAATTACGAAATATATTCTTTTTACATCAGCAAGAATTAACTCTGAGGTAACTTAATTTTTAAAAGGGGTTCTTTTAAGATTAATTTTCAATTGAAAGCAGTCCGTTTATAGTGAGCGACGGTAAACCGAAGCAACAGAACTCTATATTAACAGGTTGGCGCTATTTTTAAAAAGACGAGAAATTACAAGTAAATAAGCTATAGCCTGCTAGCTAGTTCCAGAATTAAAATCCTTGATTATGTACACAGGCCACACTGTACTTAATGTAAAACTATCTGCAGAAACATAAATTTTCTTTAAAGTATATATATTGCTATGCATTGCCCCACGATTGGGCGTGTCATTAAATTGCTGTAATATCCCTTATTAAGCCCCACGATTTGTACGTTATATTTTATTTGTTTACCATGACTAGCTCACTGAATGCTAGACTTCCTTATAATAAATCTTATTTTACCCTTTAAATGGATTCAAATAATTGATGATATGTACAATGTTGCGTAACCTCAAAATTTTCCCTTGTATAGAATATTTACATTTACCAAATTTATGCTTTCCTGAAAGCCAGCAAAAAATATCTTTTAATTACTCTCAACTATCTTCAAACGTTCTAACATGCTTTTCCTGTTTTCATCTTTCCAAATGACCTTTTTGATGACTCTTACAAATACATGATGTATACCAAATATTAAAATTTGAAAGTCTTTAAATAATAAAATGTTTTAAAATCGCTAGCCTGGAACGGTCACTGGAGTTGCCTCATAGTGTCTGTGGTCTGCATTTCTTGCTATGTCCGCTCTACTTATTGGCCAGAATTATCCATTTTTGATTTCTGGTATTTTCCTTGAATTAACTTTGAGTACCCTTTTGATCGCACTTTCAGGCGTATTTTTAGATTTGTGTTACGGCTTAGATCTCGTCATAAACATCGACTTGCATATAAATTTAAATATCAACTTAGTACATATGACATTAACGAAACTGACATCAACGAAAATGCCGTCAATAACAGCCGTCTCAACAAAAACCCTGTTTTGTTAAATATTAAAAATAAATTTAATTAATTGTTTAACTTACGTCTATTTGTAGATCGGCTTATTTTTCGTCGCACAAATTTTTGCACTTTCTAATTTTACTTATTCTTAGTTTAAACGTTTTATTAATTAATTTTGTCACGTAAATTTCTACTGTATTTGAGCATAGTTTGTTCTTGGTTGAATATGAACTGACCTCTTTATTCATTTCCTATTGTATTTATAAGCCCTTCCCACTAATCGTTTCCATTGGCGTGTTTATTGGCTATCAAGGCTTGTACTTTGCCTTATCTCTATAGTCCTTGAGATTTCTCAATTTCCCTGGTTTTAATTGTTGTACTTTCTTTCTATTCCTCACGTCTACACTCAATATATCATAGCATCTTTTTAGAATTTCTAAATATCCATTACAATTCAGTCACGTATTTCTATTTGTCGTTTAAAAGTCCACAATTTATCATATAATGAACCGCTTGGTGTTTATTTGTTTGTTACAGAATGTTGGTTTTCTAAACAAACGTATTCTTTCTAGTCACGTATTTAGTGACGTATTAGAAAGCGTTTTCTTATACATGCGTTGATATTTTCGACGTAATTATTAAATATTTGGAATACCAATTTATCTATGTTTCCCGATAATTTATTTTGATGCAATTAGTTGCTTCTAAAACCTTATCTTTACTCGTAAAGTATACTTAAACATATTATACGACGTACACATTACTATTCTAATTAAATGGTATCGAATTATTACTAAATGAGCTTCTTTCTCATGCATTAGATCAAATATCCTTTATATACAGTGTCTTCGCAATTGACTTTTCTAGAATAGTCGATTTACTCCTATAATTGATGGAATTATTTGTTTTTCTTAGAGTTAAAGTTATTTATATCTATCCTACGACCCCTATGACTTAATCTACCCTTAAACTACCCTCTTACCATAGCATTATATATAAAAAGTGAAAAGAATTAATGGCAAGTGACTCAAATTCAGCCACGAAGGCATCCTGTAGACGCGTTTCGCCCAAATTGGGGCTCATTAGGACAGGAGTAGCAATAGTATTTAATATAGACACATTATGGGAAGTACTGCATCACCTAGCTTACAATTTGTGTCTTCGTTACACCTGACATTGCAAGTTTTAGCAACAGTCGGCACGGAGGAAATCCGGCTCAACTTTTTTTCCATAGCCAAAAGTTATAATTTATAAGATAAGCATGTTTAATGAGTCTTAAATTAATTCTTTTTACTTTGTATTAATTTAAGACTCATTAAACTTACTTATTTTATAATATATATATATATATATATATATATATATATATATATATTTACTGTTTTACCTTCTGCAGGTAATAAGTGTTACCGGTGCTATGCTCTAGACATTACTCTAAGCGGTAGAAAGCATGGTTCAGGGGGAATAGATATTAACATTTAAACTAAATATTGAGCGCCACTACATTCAGAAGAAAAGGAAATGTAGAACCCATAAATTGGCTACAACGATGAAATATCTGAAATAAATTACAAGATTAATAATATAACACACGAGGCAGCAGTTTGCTCCTCCAATATATTTCAAAATGACGATATGGAAAGTATTTTTATATACCTAAAAATTTATGCCTTTTTTTTTGTTGTTTTAAATAAAAATGTTCTAAGTTTCTTAGAAAAGTATAATGTAACATAATATCCTTTGACAAATTATATGTTATTACAAAAAAATTGAACGTATTTATAATTCAGATATAAAAAAGTCTTTAAAAAAAAATAATTTAGCTTTCTTTAGTTATGCTTTTATAAATTGAATATGTAATTTTCTTGATTTTAAATTTCACATTAATAATGGAATTTAACGTTTAGTTCTAATAAATATAATAAATATGCAACAATATTTATGATCTGTAGAAATCGGATCCGTTAACTACTTACAATTTGACTGAATAGATTTTAAAATTCATGAATAAAGTAAGTAAATGTACAACGTTTCCTACTCGGATGATAGAAAAGGCAAAATTATACTTAGACAAAAGATTTTAAATCAGTAACATGATTTATACAAGTTACATATCTAAGTAAGTTGAAGTATAAAATTTTCATAAACGAAAACAATACATCTTTATGAACTTGTAGGAGTATTAGAATGTCCCTCTTTAATCATAACAAGAAATAAACAATTTAAAGCTTCATTTGGTAGCTGTTATATCAAATTATGTTTAAATTAGCATGAAATATGTTTAGATTTAAATGCATTGATCAATATTCTCTAATTATTCAATCAATGTGAAATATTCCTTGCTCCTAAATTTTAAGTTCATTTTCAATTTATGAAATATTCTTAATCACATTAGAGGTTATTATACCACTGTTATAAAATGAACAAAAGTAGTTGACAAAAGGCATCTGTCGAATAAAAGTATAACTAGTACGCACCTCGAGTATCCAGTTTGACACCTGTAATTCCAACCAGTTATAAGTATTGATATCGTGATGTTTCCGTAGTAAATTATCGGTGTTTGCACTTTAACCAAACCTCTTCGCTGATAATTAAAACATTTATTTAATTTAACTAAGTGGAAATCTTGCGATCTTGTACCGAGCATTTATGGTATTTTGAAATTCTATACATCCTAGATAAACGTAAATATATACAACACGGCGATTCTTCAAAATAAAAGAACGAAACGAAGCTAACTATCTTGAGGGTAGATATTAAACGAATTATGGTATTAAATGATAAACCAAAGTACCGAACAATTTCACGTCGACCATTCTCGACGCTATATTCCATCCCGACTATGGCAATTCTTAGGTCCGAGGACGCTAAGCAAGCCATGTTGAATTGATAAAGAGCGACCTTAGACTGCTTTTTCAAATACGAACCAGTTCATATTTACTCGATACCTTCATCTTCGTATATTTTCGGCAGCTGGCTGTGCATATTACTACGTATTTCATAGTGATGTTATTTAGGAATGTATTTATTTATCTACATTATAAATGTAATAATATATTTTCATTAAATCGTTTAAGTATATAAGCTAAATGTTGTAACCAACAGCTGGCTCAATTGTTGTGATATAATTATTTTGTCTCAACGTATTAACCATAGCTAATTAAATATACTAATTGTATAGTGGGCACTATAAGGTGTATTGCAAATATTGGGGTTTACTTATTAAAATTCTTATTAAGATTATATTGACAAACGTAACATTTGAAAATGTTACACAATATATATATATATATATATATATATATATATATATATTACCAGATAATAATTTTAATTGTGATATTACATACATTTTTTCTATACTTATAATTCCTAGAATTCATTTAATTCATAAGGTCATTTAAAAATTATCGCTACAAAGTGTTTATACTCCAAACCTTATTTATTTAAAGGATCGTAATTATACATTCGATGATATTGCGCTAACTTAAAAAAATATTCTTCGTTTTTAGTGATTTTCTATATAAAATGGTTTTGTACAATTTATTTTTCTTTTTTATAGCCTTTTCTGTCTTGTAATAACATTCATAGATGGTTTAAAAATTAGTTTAAGTAAACGAGAAAGTTTTAAACATCTAAGAGTGGAAAAACCTTCTAGAAATAATTTTAAAATAATTTTTTCAAAATATTAACATCTTTCTTGAGTAAATTTGAAAACCCTAATTTCTTTTTTTATGTCACACTCATCAGAGTTAAACTAGAGCAGCGTCGTCAAGTTAAAAAAAAACTGCATCGCTGTCCTGTGAGAATAAATGCAAATAAAACTTATCAGCAACCCAATAAATTATAAGGTAATTAATTTGTTGGTATAAGAGATTAAATTGCTTGAATATTGAAAAAACATACATTGGACTTAAAGGTTGTAAATCCTTTTGCCCCTTGTGATTCAACTGTTTCTTGATATCGGATCTACTTTATTTTATTTTATTTTTATTTATCTGGAGAAATCACAAATGTAAAATTTCGTGTTTATATAATTCTAAAAAAGCTTACCTTTTTCTGGATCTGGAGTAGACTGAATGGAGAAGCAGCTCAAGAGGTTCGGAAATTCTAAGTTGGATTTTTGACGTGTCTCTTGTGGCAAGTACAACGCACTTTCGAAATCTAAACTTTTAAGAAAGTTGTCTAAGTCGCGGATGATTTACGCGCTTTGGAGGAATGTTCAGCGTCTGTTCTTCGTAAAGAGCAGGCAGGTTGTGAACGTCGCGATGCTTGAGGAGCCTCTTTATAGACTGATGACATGCGCGCGGTTGATATCGTAAGTGATGGATGACTTGATTAGGGTTCAACAAGGGATACTATTTGTATTGGTAAATTTCTAAATTATTTCGTGGGATGTACGAATGCGAAGTCCAATCCCAGAGGGAATTTATCGTGTAGAGCAAAACAATCGCATATCGTTTGGTGTTCATTTAGTGATTTAAACCCGATTGTATTTGACACTTCTGAGTAAGTTGGAGAAGACAAGAGTGATAGGACTTACTTGTGACGAGTTAGCAAGGATCCTTTGTAACTTAATTGTGTATGAAATTGGAGTCGTTAAAAGCTTCACGAATTCAGTCTAGTAGTTAGGGGTTAATAGAATTAGCTTTCCTTTCATATTCGATCATATTTCAATGCTGATTTAAAAAAATATTTCGCTTTAACTGATGAAGCAAATTTAATGCCTAAGCTTCCGGTAACGTCCAAAAAGGACTTTAATCTCAAAAGTAGTTTGAACGTTTAACATACACACAGGCGTGAAAAGCAAAAAAATTAAAATGTCAAACTACCCTTATGTTTTACTCAGATTTGTAATTTTTTTATTTATTTGGTTGAACCAATTCATACCGAAACGCTATGTTAAAACCTTCTACTAATTATCTAACTTGTAACAGTTTCAATATTTTAAGCGTGCTAATTGTACGCTTAACCTGCTAAAATGCAATACGGTGCGATGCTAATGCAGCAGATTTAAATAAATGAAGAGGGCTTGCTTAATCACAATTATTGCACGTAGTACGCGGTAGTAATCTATTTTTTAAAAAGTTTTCACGTTTACTAAATGGAAACGCCTAAAACTAATTTGCCGTCGGCTAACTTGGCTATCACACCAAGGGAGAGTTAGAGATGGATGTGAACTGAAATTTTCTTAGTTAAACTGAAAACGATTTAAATTCAAGTTGGACGCCGCTGTATCTAGCAAGTATTAATCAAAAAATATTTTATTTTAGGGTAAATACAGAAAACCCTTTCGTAGTTGGTGATTCTAAATTTTTCTACTTAAATTCTTGGATAACTGATCACACCTCCTTTACATAGAAAAAATTACGCAATGATAATACTTCTATTTTATAACAAATAAATAGAATCAAGCAACAGTGATTATTAACAAATTAATTATGCCACAGATTTTTAGTTTAAAAAAAACCTGACCAAACTCTCGTTATCCAATCGTCATGTTCGTTAATGATTGACTGTCAGATCTGACTGTCATTTAAAAATTTAGTAAAAAGCTGAGATTTATATAAATCTTATTTCGTTACTCGTAGAGCATAAAGCATAAACCCTTTTAAGCTTTTCGTGAGTGATAGCTTTAAATATAACAAAATTGAATGACAGATTTTCTTTCATAAAAGATATATATATATATATATATATATATATATTTTGTTATATATTTCTGGACATTGTAATGTATAAATGAAGACGAAATAAAATCCAAAAACGATTATTTGGTGTTAAGTTTTATATATATATATATATAATATATATATATATATATATATATATATATTGCAGTGGTTACCTGCAATCGTATCCCATAATTTGGGCTGTCAAAGTTTCTGTGAGGTTATTGTAAATTAAAGTTAACACCTACGAAATTAAAAAAAAAATTGTTTACAATATCTCTAGAAAAACTCCCCCAAATCAGCATACTAGCTCTGCTTCCAGCTTCTTCAGAGATACTTACCCATCTTATACCTATTCTCTATCAGTAAGACTATCCATAAAAAATTACCAACCAAATAATTCAACAAAACATAAAGTCTTTTTATTCATACAAATCAAAAGTTACGTCACACCAGCCCAATGCTTACAAAAATGGATATAAAACATCTCCATAAATTTTCACAAGATCAACAATATAATCCTTTTAAATTTCCTAAATTTAATTTATTTTAACACTTCTCTTCAATTCAAGTAGATGGGCCTATCTGGAAACCCTAAATTGAACTTTACCCTGGTCTATGGTAAGCTCAGTATAAACCTTCTTACTCTGAATGCATAAATAAATTGCATTTAATTTTAAACTACTCTAAAAACCCGTTTACTTTTTAAGTCAAAATTATACGTCATGTATTTATACCTTCAAATAATAAAATCAAATTGTGTTTTTCATATAACCCTCAAAATAAATTTTATGTTTATAAACAATTCACTCAATACGTCAAATCACTCTAACACAAAATACCAGCATCAAAATGTTCAAACAATAACCAAAAAAACAAATTTCTTTACCTGGAGTATGCTCTTGAACCATCACCTTTGTAGACGTCGTCCACCAAATTCTCGTCGTTGAATTACAGCAAACTCATTACACTCGTTCATCCAATTCTAAGTAGACGCCTTCAATACAGCTACCCATATGATCGTTTAAATATGTTTGTCGACTTCTGGATATACCATACAACCAGCACCTTCGTTCCGAAAAATAACTTGGCTCGCTTACCTAAAATACATCAATGCATTTCATTGACGATAATAATTGATGACGATAATAAATTTAAGTTTGACGAAAATAATTCGAGGCTGATGATAATTTCGAAATTCCAAAGGAGTGCATAATTCAGTAGATAATATTTCAAATGGATATATAATAATTCCGAATTGGTGGAGAATAATTTCGAATACGATGTTAATGATCCAAATGGATGGTATAATAATGCATGGAAAATTCTAATTGATGTTGGTTGATAATGGATGCGTCGATAATCTTGGTACAATTTTGAGTTGCGAGATAGAAATTAAGAAGCACGAAGCAAACAAAGCAAGTTAGACTTTATTAGTTTTAAGACTTTTTTTCTATTTGAATTTGAATATTGAATTTGCCTAATTAAGATAAACTAGTGTAACAGAGTCAGCAACGAACTTTGCATACGTTGAACGTACGTAACATAATAAAAAGGTTTTGAACGTTCCAGGCTTCTTTGAAAAAAAAATAGTTTTTGGTGCCTTTAGATTTATTGCAAAGCATATGATTTTTGAGATAAATAAGACTTACAATATTGATTGATTGAAAGTGTATTTTAATAATTTTCAAAACCTGTACATAATATTTGTTTTTATTATATGGAAAACTTCATTTTATAATTCAAACAAAGAGGTAATCATAAAAGAGTAAAAGGAAGAAGAATTGATCATCGTAACTTTGTGTAGAATAATAATAAAAGCTAGCCGTGGCAGAATAATAAAATTAGTGGGAGTGAAATTTGATAATTTAAACAGAGAGGTGGAGTTATAAGTAGAAAACGCCATTGATACCGAGTACGGCGTTATCATATCAAGTTTTTATTGGACGGAACAACGTTGGGGCTCGAGAGTTCCTGTTAATACATAGCAATATATATATATATATATATATATATATATATATATACAGGGTGAGTTTTTAGTGTGGCAACGGTCGATAACTCCGTTATTATAAAAGCTACGTAAACCAAATTTGGAGGCATATTAGGCATGCCTAAAGTGCACATTTTAAAAATATTTGAAAGTATATAGGGTGTTTCATAATTCCAGGGCATATTAAACTTATATTTTCTTAAATGGAACACCCTATATATTATTACATTTTTGAAAAGCCCATAAAAAGAGCTTTAATTTGATATCAAATTGTATCTGTCTATTTCTTTTAGTTTTTGAGATATTCAACTGTTTTTAGAAAAAATGACCCCAATTGGATACATTGCCACTGCATTAATACACAACTTATGTTAATTTTTAAGATGCAGAAAATTTTACCATATACCATAGTATATTTGTAAATATCACTTTTTTGAAATTTCTTCCCAGTATACAGGGTGTGTCAGGTTTCGCAAAATGCAATTTTTAAAATTTTTTTTAAATGGCACCCTACCAATTTTATTGCTACAATGGATAGTTCATTAAGTGCCCTTTTATTTTTGTTAAGCATTCCCTATACCTAAATCCATTACTTTCTGAGATATTTTTGATTTTCTTTAAATTTTATTAATGTTTTTAATTTACATAACTAAAAATAACTTACTATTGGAGAATATTATAAAACAATTAATTCATTTTGATTAACAATCAACTGCAGTTATCCAATAACAATTTTCACTAAAGATATAACAACCTACAATAATACGCTATCAACAGAATTCTGCCAGATCAACAATATGCATTTTATAGAAAATGTTCAAACAGGAAATCAGGCAGCCTTTGAAAAAGTAACAATTACAATTAAAATGTCATTTAGGTTTATTAATTGTAGTGTGTTGTCATTTAACACATTATCAGTTCTGTTTTAAATGTAATCTTTGAAGGAGTTTTCAAAATGAATTTTACAGTGGAAGAACAAATAAATATGATTTGGGTATTGAGAGCAAGTTTAAAAAACTTCCTGCTTGCATCAAGAATATACCAAGAGAGATATCCTGTTAAATGACAACACACTACAATTAATAAACCTAAACGACACTTTATATGTAATAGTTATTTTTTTCAAAGCCTGCCTGATTTCCTGTTTGAACATTTTCTATAAAATGCATATTGTTGATCTGGCAGAATTCTGTTGATAGCGTATTATTGTAGGTTGTTATATTTTTAGTGAAAATTGTTATTGGATAACTGTAGTTGATTGTTAATCAAAATGTATTAATTGTTTTATAATATTCTCCAATAGTAAGTTATTTTTAGTTATGTAAATTAAAAACATTAATAAAATTTAAAGAAAATCAAAAATATCTCAGAAAGTAATGGATTTAGGTATAGGGAATGCTTAACAAAAATGAAAGGACACTTAATGAACTATCCATTGTAGCAATAAAATTGGTAGGGTGCCATTTAAAAAAAATCTTAAAAATTGCATTTTGCGAAACCTGACACACCCTGTATACTGGGAAGAAATTTCAAAAAAGTGATATTTACAAATATACTATGGTATATGGTAAAATTTTCTGCATCTTGAAAATTAACATAAGTTGTGTATTAGTGCAGTGGCAATGTATCCAATTGGGGTCATTTTTTCTAAAACAGTTGAATATCTCAAAACTAAAAGGAATAGACAGATACAATTTCATATCAAATTAAAGCTCTTTTATGGGCTTTTCAAAGTGTAATAATATATAGGGTGTTCCATTAAAAAAAATATAAGTTTAATATGCCCTGGAATTATGAAACACCCTGTATGCTTCCAAATATTTTTAAAATGTGCACTTTAGGCATGCCTAATATGCCTCCAAATTTGGTTTACGTAGCTTTTATAATAACGGAGTTATCGACCGTTGCCACACTAAAAACTCACCCTGTATATATATATATATATATATATATATATATATATTACTATGTTTTTCTCCCCTCGTTATTGCGTCATAAATTTGCTTTGTTCCCTCTAAATTTTAAGCAGTCGGATGTGATAAACGTCTACTAAACGCCTTCACTTTGTGTTCTATTTTAATCTTTTAATTTTATTATGCCGGCTAGCCCTTTTTAATTTACACAGTGTGCACAACGTTACGATGATCAATTTTCATTTACCCCTTTATGATTACCTGTTTGAATTGATAAAACGAAGTCAATCAACATTTATATAATGAAAGGAAATAATGTTTACAATTTTTGAAATTCTTTAAATACATCCTTAAATCAATTAATGTTATATGGATTATTTATCCCAAAATTTATATTCTTTTAATTTAAAATAAAGTCACCAAAAACAACACCTTTACAAAAAAAATTAGAACGTTCAAGGTCTTTTTATGATTACGTAAGTTTCAACGTATGCAATGTAATGTATAAATTAAGACGAAATAAAACCCAAAAACGATTATTTGGTCTTAATTTATATATATATATATATATATATATATATATATATATATGCAATATTAATAAAATTAAGGGAAATTACAACATTTTAACAGATCTTATGAACTGAAATTGTGAGGATTTTAACAACTGGTAATTTAATCATATGTGAAAAAGGAGGTTATGCAATCGGCAAAAGTAAAAGACACCCTTAACCGCTGGTCTTCGACTACTTCCATTGCCTCGGTTATGATGCGGTTTCAGTTCGTCTACTGCTGTTCACGTGCAGGAATAAATTTTAATGAACCCCAGACTGAGTCGTCAAACTAATTGACCTGAGGGTGTTTTTATTAACCTGAAAGTGCTTGCAAACTCGAGGGCTTTTATTGACCTGTGGCTTTTTTCTGTCGTTCGGAAGAGAGGTAAAATGGAGGTCTCGTGTGTGAGTGTTGTCACGCACGTTAAAAATCCCCACCTTGCTTAGAACAGCAAGCTTTCAACAAAATTCCAAATTTTCCAGGTATAAAAAAAAACTCGCTTCTTGGCCAATGTAGTACTTTCGGGTGGGGCATTGGAAAATCACATGTAAGGTTTTTTTTCTGTAACATAAAGGTGTTTTTTGACCGGTGGGTGTTTTTTGACCTGTGGATGTTTGCGCTGAAACGAATATAAATTAGAGTACTGACTTTTCACCACTAATTCTCACCATCAACGGCTCTCATATTGCTTGACTTGAAGATTACACAGAAGTGAGCGGACTAAGAAAACAACTTATAAAGACAATCCGATCTAGGGAATTCTTATCAGAACAAATGCTTGGCGACAACACGCCGTATTTCCCAAGAAAGTCGAAAACCTTGAGATATATTATGAACAACGGCATAGGCTGCAGGTTTGAATCCTGGCCGGGACATTATGTTTTCCACATTTCAATTACTAGCTCGATTTAAAATGATCATTTGGGCTTTGCATTATGGTCTAAATTACTATTTCATCTTATTAACTATAATACGTTAGTATTTATCAACTTATCTTGTGTAATTAACTACCTATAATATTTATATATTTAATACTTGGCTTATAGCCGTAATTTTAAGCGCTACTTCCTGTCTGTATCTGACAGAAGTCAAAAACCTGACACTGTCAGATACGATTAACAAAAATGCTAAAAGTAATTAAAAGTTAGGTTCATGCATGGTGACATACATTAAATTCTTTTTTACTTTGAATAATTGAAGACCCATTAAACTTAATAATTTTTTAATTATAACTTTGACTACAGAAAAAGGCAGTTAAGCCGGATCTTCTCCATGCGGACTGTTGCTAGAACCTGCGATGTCAGGTGAAATGACACGAAGACAGAAATTGTGAGCTAGGTGATGCTGTTCTTCCCATAATGTATCTGTATTAGATGTTACAGCGTTGCTACTTCTGTCCTGATGAGGCTCAATTAGGACGCAACGCGTCGACAGGATGCCCTTTTGCCACTTGCCATTAAATTGTTTTTACTTTAAATAAACTGAAAACTGATTAAACTTATTTATTTTCTATATTGTATATATATATATATATATATATATATATAGCTATGTCCCTCTAAATTATTCGCGCCCCATCGTTTGGGCGACCATATTAATTATTGCTATGTACTACAGGAATTATCGAGCCCCGCCGTTGGGCTGTTATATTAATATTGCTATGAATAAACAAGAATTGTAATTATCTCCTCCGACGTTGGGCCGTCTTATTAATATTGCTATAAATTCCCTCCAGAAACTTAACTGGATTTTATCTTGAACCAACCTTGTCTACCAATAACAAAATTTGATACGTTAGCGCCTTACTTGTTATCAATTTCGTATTCAACTTATAGCTCCTCCTTGAACTATTTAAATTATCAAATCACTCCCATTAACTTTATCTTATGACCTCGACTAGCATTAATTTGAATTATAAAATTCAGTTAATTCGATTCTATATAATGAAACAAATATTATGTACAGTTTTTGTAAATTATTTAAAATACACTTTTCAATTAATTAATGTTGTAAATCTCATTTATTAAAAATCATATACCTTTTTACTCAAAGCCCAAGTCTCCAAAAAACCTATTATCTTTATAAAAGAAGTGTAGAACGTTCGAAACCTCTTATCATATCACGCACTTTATACGATTCAAATCCTTTGTTTTGGTGAACTTCGTCACATTAATTTATATTAAGCAAATTCAATATTCAAATAAAAAAAGATACAAAAATAATGTCTTATAACTAAAATCTGACCTGGTCTATTTTCTTCGCATCAACGCATCCATTTGAATAAAAATTATCTTTCCCCAATTCAGGATTATTACATGCCCATTCGAAATATTGTCTATCCACACGCTTGAACCATTGCATTTAAATTGTTGCCATCACCCTCTGGACTACCATTATTAACTTATACTTATGCACCCCAATTTATTGTTATCTCATTCAGACTTATTACTTCATATCAATTTCCCCAAACTTAGAATTGGATTATCATCATTTATTTTCCTTTGACTTAGAAATTATATTATTCTCCCCCCAGAACTCGGAAATTGTATTATTCTCCCCCAGGACTCGGAACTTGGATTTTTCTCCCCGGCTTTAGAAGCCGTTTAATCGGCAATCGTAATTTTCATTTTAGCACTTATACAATTTTTCAGTTTGAATTATTATTACGTATCTTTTTAATTCATATTGGCGCACCTCGGCCTTTGTTGAGTTCAAAACTGCCTTCGTTATCACTGTACCTGTTAATATATCTTTTTCCCCTACTCCGTCAGTGGGTATGGTCTACAAACTCGTCGCTCATTTTAACCAATCAAATATTTGCATTTAAAGTAGTTTCTGATGTAATTTTCTATGCTTTCAAATAATTGTGATCTGGTCGCAGCTGTCTTCGTTATCAAACATGCGGTGTTTTGATGAATCTAATTGCTTTTCCATAAACAACTGATGCAATTCTACTTTTAATTTTTATATCTGCATGTTATTTACGCAATTTCTAATCACCTCTCTTTATCAAAGTTCTTAACTACTTGCACGCATTTACATTATGCTTCCTGAAGCTCTATTTCTTATCTCAGTATTAACCTAATTGTTTGAAACTCTTTTGAATGCGTGTTTAATTACACTTTATTATGTTTAGTTATAAATACGCGTGCTTCCACTAAAAAATATCATTATTTGCATTGCCTAAATTAACTAAAACTCTATCTACCGGGTATTAAATATTTACTATTTACCTAATGCATGTGTTTCTGGTTTCTACGCTAACTATGCATCTTCCTATGTGTATTTGCGTCGCTTAAAACTATTTATACTTTATATGCAGGGTGTTGACTGCTCACTATTTACAAACTATCTCCATTTCTCAATTCTTTACTAAATAAATGCAGTTTTCTGCTGCCTATGGTAATTTCTCATTTCTAAACGACCTTTGCTATAAAGTACACCCCTTAAACAACCCCTTATCACAGCAATATATATAGATAGATATATATATATATATATAATGCTGTGATAAGGGGTTGTTTAGGGGTGTATTGAGTAGTAAGGATCGCATAGTAACTGTAAATAGCAATAGGAATCATAAAACTGCATTTATTTAGCAGAAAAATAAGTAATTTGTACATTATGTAAATAGCAAGCATTTAACAAAATAAAGAGGTTAAAGAATAAATGATTGCACAGATATAGGTGGTGTCGGCCTTTCAAATATTTAAAAATAGCGGTAACTTTTCCCGATAGTACCGCAACCTTAATTGCGGGACTTTTAGTTTTAGTAGTCACACGCAAACAAACTAAGCCAAGAATCCACCTGACGCAAATTACCGCCATCTTCTAGAGCAGCCGTGAGATGAAGCCATGTTTACAGTTGCTTAAATTGAATCATATAATTTTTCCTTCACGCGTGTGTCGACGTTCCAAAAGCATTTTCGTCCGGATATTCTCCTAAAACTGAAGCTGGACGAAAGCTTTTTCTGGTAGAATCTGTTATTAAGCAATTTTAACGAAGTTTAATGTACTCTATTATAAGTTCTCGTCAAGGAATATTAAAATGCACTGAAGCTAAACTTATTTGTAAATCAGGAAACTGCTGCTTAATCAAGCCGATCAAAGGTCGCACACGGTATTGAACTGGAACTGGAACATTTTTAATGGGTAAAATCATCATTGTAACTTAGTGCCAAGAACGCATACTGCGTAAGAAATTTCTGAAGCAACCGTAGTCATCGGGTTGCATTACTAGTTTGGGCAGTCATGTACTGAGGGCTTACGTCGCACTACGATCAATCCAATAGCGTGAATGGACATGCGTGCTGTAAATTAGACTTGCGTACCATTTTTAAAATGGTTTTAAGGAGCCAGGGTTTTTGATTGATGCGTTGTAGTCTCGTATTACTTCAGTATAAGAATGCCGTCAGAAAATAATGGGATAAAACAAGGTACTTCCTAACCTGTGCGTGTAGGCCTATCATTATAGGTATTTTACTGCAAATTTTCAGTTTTGATCACAAGACCAGATGTAAAAACAGCAGTAATTTTTAGTTTCCTTGGGCATTCCTTTATTAAAGTGTTTTAGCTACTATTATTCTTTTAGGCTGTCTACTATTGAATATGTTTAGCTTTCTGTTGGTATACATTTTATATTTAGACGTATTACACATCGTTCTTAAGAATGCGCAGGGTGCAAGAGACACTCCTTCAGGGCAGGTAAAGTGGTTGTTGGTGGATTATAAGTCAGTCTGAAAGGGTACGCGAAGTAGACTCGTTGGGTCATAAAAATGTGAAAGTTAGTTGCCTTAAATAAGCTCTGCTATGTAAATATGTTTCCCGATTTAATAAATTAATAATTAATGGAAAGTATTGGGCTTTCATTTAACAAAAATTATGTGAACCAACAAAGCTAGAGTATTGGACTCTACATAAAGTGTTCCTTCGTAGTCGGATATGGTTATTGGTAACTACGAATTAATGGGTATTAATTGAATTTTTAAAGTAAGTGTTATTATTTGGGCGGTCGAAAGATTGCATGAGGTCCTTCGTAGTATTAACGTGGTTATTTGTTGGGAATAAAAAATTGTGGTGTTAGAATAACGAGTAAAAGCTAAATTATTTGATAAATTGTGTGCACCGCCGCTGATATCCAGGCAAAACCTCTTAAAATTTGTAGTGTTGCAACGTGCTACAGAGGTACAAATTACCTGTCAAGATTAGGGTGCAGACTCGGCTTTGTTGTATCGAGAAACAGATGAGGTTCAATATTGGGTTGAACTTTGAATAACGGTACTTACTCAACAAATGTATGGAATTTGGTGGCAACTACCTACAGCATTAGGATCTGGTTTCGTGGAAGGAAAAAACCACTCTTCCTTGAATTGAATGGTCAGTGGCGTATCCTGAAAAATTTGGATGAAGTATTACTGGGAATTGATGTAAGTCAATTTAATCCTTTATGTTTGCTTTCCTGTAGTAAGCTTTGGTTTGTGTGTGGCTTGTATTGCTCTGATATTTAATTGAAAAAATTTACATTATCTTGATTATTTTAATAAGGGTTAAAATGGCAGAGGGATCTG
The DNA here is from genome assembly GCA_036346225.1 of Platerodrilus igneus. NCBI lineage: Eukaryota > Metazoa > Arthropoda > Insecta > Coleoptera > Lycidae > Platerodrilus > Platerodrilus igneus. The sequence goes on along the minus strand of JARFIW010000237.1, from coordinate 6,986,723 downwards.
ATCTTAAATTATTAAATAGGAAGAGGGGTACAATAAAAGCCCGTGTTACTAATACAAGAACTTTTATACAGGCTATAATTGAAAAGAAGACAGTTGATAAAATTTTAGATAAAGTTAAATTGGTTGAAGTGACTAAGACGGTGACTAAGACAGTTACGAAATTTGCCGGCGGAATTTAATGAAATTCAGGATAATATTAAAATGATAGTGCCTGATGAAAACGTTGATGCACAATTAGAAGAACGCATGGCATTTGAAACCTCATATGATGGTCTGGTTGCACTTTGCACACATGTTCTGGATGGAAATGGCTTTGAGGTTGAAGCTGCTGGTAGAAATTTAAATGCCAGAAGTTTGAACGCATCATTATTAGAAGAGAATGATATTGATTCAGTGGTGTTAGGCCCCACGGGTACAACTTAAAATGCCATCTATCCCAATTCCAAAATTTAACGGAATGGCAGAAAATTGGTTAAAATTTGGAAACACTTTCAATTCACTGGTTAATTGTAATGAATCCATTGGGGAAATTGAAAAATTCTTCTTCTTGAGGGGAGCTTTGGAAGGCGAAGCACGACAAGTGACTCATTTAGTAAGTGTTTCTGCATCTAACTATGCAGTTTTTTGGAAAATGTTGTGTGAAAGATACGATAACACGTCGATGCTAGTAAATAACCATTTAAAGCATTTAGTGAATATACCAAACTTACATAAGGAATCATCTGCCGAGTTACATCATATTCTGATGCAATAACAAAACATTTGCATGCTTTGCAAAAACTGGTTATTAATACAAACAGTTGGGATCCAATAGTTATATATTTAATTGAAAATAAGCTAGACTCCGTAACTCAGAGGGTTTGGCAAGAGAAAAGGTCTGGGGATCAACTTCCTACTTTGGAAGAATTTAAAATATTTTTTGAAAAATCTAATTGAAATGTTGATAATGCTCGAAAATACTAAAAATAAGGAGCGAACTACAACAGAAAGTAAGGTCCAAGGTAAAACTAAATCACTTTTTACAGCAAATGTGGTTTGTGTATTTTGCAAAAACAAACATTACTCTAATCATTGTCCTGAGTTTCTGAAACTTTCGGTTCATTCCAGGTATGAAAAGGCTAAAGGGTTAGGTTTGTACCTCAATTGTTTAAAAAAAGAGGTGCATTTTAGTAAAAACTGTGAAACAAGTGGCTGTAGGAAATGTGGTGCAAAACATCATACCCTGTTGCATTATGACAAGGATAAAATCGTCGAAGAAAAGATTAATGTAAATGTGGATAGTTAACGAGGTAATGTTGATGTCAATATACAAGGTTCTGGAGAATCGTCAGTCAAAATCAATTCAGTTTTTGTAGAGGAAGATCAAGGTGTTCAGTCAGAGGTACTTTTATCTACAGCACTTGCGCAAGTAGTAGGTTTAAATGGTGATTCTCAAATTCTTCGAGCATTATTAGACAATGGCTTTCAGTCAAACTTGATTAGCTTGGATGCGTGTAATAAAGTGGGGTTACCGCAACAAAATGTGGAAATTTCAATTATTGGGATTAATCAGGTAGTATCTACTATTAATAAAAAATGCATTGTCAAATTTCAATCACTTTATAATGGTTATGAAACAGACCTGTCATGTTTGGTTGTTCCACATATAAATAGCGCAATCCCAAGTTATAATTTGAATATGCCGTTACACATTCCACATCATATAAAATTGGCAGAACCATCCTTTGCAACGTCTGGAAAGGTGGATTTTCTTCTTGGAGCTGGAATATTTTATGACCTTCTCTGCATTGGGCAATTGAGTTTAGGAAAAAATAATCTGGTACTCCAAAAGACTAGATTGGGTTGGGTTGCAACTGGTTCTTTAATACCATGCACTCAAAAATCAGCATCCATGTGTAATTGGGGTATCAATGTTAATGTTCAGACACAGTTAGAAAAATTTTGGGCCGTGAAAGAAATATCTTCAGCACAGCAGCTTTTGTCGCCAGAAAATAAGCATTGTGAAAAGATATTTACTGAGACTACAAGGCGCGATACAGATGACAGGTTCATTGTTAATATTCCCTTTCACGACTCTACCTCAAAATTAGGCGATTCGAGGCAGTACTCTTTAAACAGATTTCTTTCATTGGAAAAACGGTTAGAGAAAAATCCTAAATTAAAGAAAATGTACGTTGAATTTATGGCAGAATACCAAAGTATGGGACATATGTCATAATCTCAATCATCTTCTAATGAGATTTTTTATTTTTTACCTCATCATGGAGCAATTAACGAAGGTAGTGTAACCACAAAATTAAGAACGGTTTTTAATGGGTCAGCAAAAACTGATACAGGTGTCTCAGTAAATGATTTACAGTACACAGGGCCTAGCCTTCAAAATGATTTATCAGACATTCTTTTAAGGTTTCGCAAACATAACGTGGTTGTCTGTGCTGATATTACAAAAATGTACAGAATGATTTTGGTTGATCCTCTTCAAAGGTCAGTGCAAAAGATTTTGTGGTGATCAGACTCGACACGCGAAATTGGGGAATTCATGCTTAATACAGTAACATACGGGACAAAATCTGCTCCGTATTTAGCAATACGATGTTTGAAGCAGCTTGGGTTAGAGAGCATGGAATCATTTTTGACGGCGTCTCGAACAATCATAAAGGATTTTTATGTGGACGATTTGTTGTCCGGGACTGATACCACAGATGATGCAATTAAATTATGTGTTGAAGTTGATGCTATTTTAAAAACTGGTTGTATGGTATTGAGAAAGTGGGTGTCAAATGATCCAATGGTTATTAAAGGACTTGGAGAGGTCGATTCAACTTCGAATGTTGTTCACTTTGGTGAAAAAGATCAGCACAAAACTTTGGGCCTGTATTGGGAGCTTAGTTTAGCATTGATTGTAAGGTTGTATTGAGAAATACAAAAAGGTCAATTTTATCAAATATCTCTCGAATATTTAATACGCTCGGTTTGTTGGGACCTTGTATAATTTTAGCAAAAATGCTATTGCAAAAAATATGGTGCGAAAATTTAGCTTGGGATGAAACGTTACCTATGCAAATTGATTCAAGGTGGAGAGCATTAAGAGATGAGTTTCTGAATCTAAATAAGTTAAGGATTGAACGTCAGGTAATCTGTATTGATTCGGTGAAGATTGAAATGCATGAATTTTCAGACACTTCCGCGGAAGCGTATGGGGCCTGTATATATGTAAAAAGCATTTCACAGGGTGATGAGGTAAAAGTTTCGTTGCTGTGTTGTAACGAATACAATTACCTGCTTCATAAATATACGTTTTTGTTCTAAATATCTATTTAACAAATATCCATTATTAGACAAAAAATATTCATTTCCGATAGTAACAATATATTACCAATTCATACATAGAGCTCCATCTATATTTAAAACCTCGAAGTATAATTTAAGATTTTTTCTATCTGCATGTATATTAATACTATGTTCCCATTCTGCGTGTGCTTGGATAATAAAATTGCCTAGTGGACAAGGTTCATTATTTACCATCGGAATGTAGTCAGCGAAGCAAGTGTTGAAACGTGGGCTAGCAGGTTTAAAAAAACATGCTGTCCCAAAGAGCGGCACAATGGTGTCGACAGATACCATGGGTTCGATTAATTGTTGTATCGACCTAGTGAGTTCAAGAATTGCATATCTACGGTAGGTGAATAATTTTCAAGTTTACATCCAAATCATTTTCCTCAATTCTTTTCAGCGCAAGTAGCAAGTAAAAAGTAGAAGTAAAAATGTTTATATAATATTGAAACACAATTAAAAGTTAAAGTAAAATATGTCCAATTTTGAAACGCAAGTAAAAGTTAATTAATGGAACGCAAATTTTATGTAAGCACGTAATGTATCAAATTGTGGAGCGATGAATCTTTCGTATATATTTGTTATGGAACACAGAAGCACTTTTGATTGTTAATCGTATTGAAAATACAAAGGTTTAAATGTTGCTATGCAAGATGGTGAAAGTTTCGGCAGATGTTGTTTTGTATATAAGTCGAGCCCGTCCAGCCGCGCTCATCTGCTTTTGTAAGTACTCAAAATGCTTGATGAACTCGGATGCCTATCAGATTGTGGTGAGTCATCTCCAATTTTAGATCAATTTTCATTTCATGGAACCAATACTTAAAATGTACACGTAATTTTTGTAAATTCTATATGTTTATTTAAATTGGTACACGAAATTTTTGTAAGTTTTGTATGGTCATTTAATTTAGACACGTAATATTTTATTCTTAATTTAATAGTTGGATATTTCATAAATGCTCTTATAAACACAAAGAAATTTCTATATGATAATTTTTGAATTTACAAGGTTATACTAAAATGTATTCGTAACTAAACACGTGACACGTTGATATTTGTTTGTCATTTTATAAAATAATTTTTTTTTGGCAGTACACCTGAAGTATAGTTAATTCAAACAATAAGTGTTCTTGACCTTTGATTCCATCAATTAAATCAATTAAAAATATAGTTCTGTAATTTACCGAAAGTCAGAACATTTAATTTATTGATTGTGAACCCGAAAAGGATCCTATTCTGGTATCATCTATAGATTGTAGAATAATAATGAAAACACTATAAATAACTTTTTAATTATAAAATTCATATAAATAGTCAGAGACTAATACTAGACCGTAATAAAAATAATTATCTCGAAAGTTTCAGTGCGTATAAAATTGTACAAATGATGTATATATTTTTTTGTAAACCAATAGAAAGAATAATAAGTTGTTTTAAAGCTTTCTTTCATTGAAGTCAACAACAATTTTTCTATAGAAGCAAACAACCACATTTATAAATTTTTTGTAGTGAAGAAAGATATATTATTGGTGTTGAGTTTAAAATTTTTTGAAGTATAATTTTGACTAGTTAATCTTTTTATAATTTATTTTTTTGTGATAAAGTGACTAGGCTCTAATGTAACCCTAGTTCAAAAATGTTTAAAAGTGGTTGAATTTTCAGATAGTACGAGACCGTCGTTACCATTCCAGTTTGCAGAGTCATAAGTAGGTATTATTTTTCCCTGTTTTGCTCGTCAAATGTATTTTTTTCTTTTCGAAGATTTCCATATCTGATCTTCGGATTGATTCTTATTATAACAATTATTAAGATACGGTGGCGTCCATTAAAAATTCTTTTATTATCGTATACCATCCTACGACCCTAGCTCATAGCTCTGCCCTAAGTTGAAAAAGCTTAGCTGGTTGGAAGATCTCTTTAGAGGGTCCTTTTTTTACTCAAAGCCATTTACCATCTTTTTTACCCTGGACTTAAACCTTAAACAGGAACCCCTCATAATTTATCGAGGCTTTGCCGCCTATAAGGTAGAGAAAACACACTAATAAACCTAAAGAGAAAAAGTGTGTTACAGTGTTCAAAGGTGAGGGTATCTCCACTTAAATCTCTAACTATCCCTCGGTTAAAGTTATGCGGTGCATTATTGTTGGCTAAATTGGTAAATAAAGTAAAAGAGTGCATTTTCAAATACAATCTTATGGTCAGATTCGAAGGAGGTTTTAAGTTGGATTCGAATGTCACCTCATTTATTGCATACTTTTGTTGGAAACAGAGTCAATTAAATTCAAGAGCTAACTGAGATCAGCTGTTGGAACTACGTTAAATCGGAAGATAATCCTGCAGGCTTGCTGTCACGCGGGATATATCCTACTAAAATATTAAGCTGCACAAAATGGTGGTCTGGTCCTGAATTTCTATTGTCCAAAGATTATTTAACAGGTGTAACAAAAATTGTAGATACTCCTAATGTCCCAGAAATGAAAACCCAAAGAAAAGTGTTTAACGCGGTAGTGCAGGAAGTTGGATTTAATTTTCAAAATTTCAGTACTCTACATAGGCTTAAACGAGTAGTTACTTATTGCATGCGATTTGGCAAGCTCTTAAAATTGGAAAGGACTGAATGAAAGAATCATTAACATATGGTGAACTGGAATGTGCCCTTATGGCTTTGATAAAAATTACACAAAGGGAATTTTTTGCTAAAAGATTAATAGTCTTCAACGAAACCTGCAAGTCAGTACTAAAGGTATTCGTAATTTCTGTCCTTTGCTCGATGATAAGGGTATACTTAGGGTGGCAGGAAGATTGCAGTTATCACAATTAAAATACAATTGTAGGCATCCTATACTACTTCCTCAAAACATAGGCTTACTCTTCTAATATTTGAAGCCGAGCATACGAGGTTGTTGCAATGTGGACCACAAATGCTGTTGAGTTCAATTCGAGACAAATATTGGGTTCCTGGTGGTAGACATCTAGCCAGGAAAGTTTTATTTAATTGTATTCGGTGTTTTAAATCAAACCCGAAGCCGTTAAACCAAATTATAAGAATTTTTCCAGCAGAACGAGTTCAAGCATGCCCTTTTTTCTTTAATGTAGGCGTTGATTACGCAGGGCCTGTTTATATAAAAAATAAATATGGCAGAGAAGCCAAATTGTCAAAATGTTATATTTATTTTTCGTATGCCTTTCAACAAAGGCTATACATATTGAATTGGTTACGGACTTGACGTCCGAGGCATTTTTGGCCACGTTTCGCAGATTTGTTGCTAGAAGAGGTAAGCCTAATGATGTTTTTTCCGATAATGGTTCTACCTTTGTGGGGGCTAATACTGAATTAAAGCAGTTAATAAAATTTGTACAAGAAAATTCGACCGAATTATCGGATCTGTTAAAAAAAGGAAGGAGTTTCATGGAAATTTATACCAGCAAATTCTCCGAATTTTGGGGGATTTGAGAGGCTAAAGTAAAGTCATGTAAGCTACACTAAAAAAGGGTAATTGGTAATTCCTCTCTTACATATGAGGATCTTTACACGCTACTCACACAAATTGAAGCCGTTCTTAATTCTAGACCCTTGACTCCACTTTCCTCAAGTCCCGATGATTTTGATGTCCTAACTTCTTCCTATTTTTTAATTGGCCGCCGGCTCACGTCACTGCCTGACCCTGATGTCAGGAACATAGCAGAAAACCGCCTTTCAAGATACCACCATCTCCAAATGCTGTATCAGCACCTTTGGAGTAGATGGTATAAGGACTACATAACAGAACTACAAAATCGAACCAAATGGTGGAAAACAAAGGACAATGTAAAAGTTGGACAAATGGTGTTAATCAAGGAAAATAATTTACCTCCTCTCAAGTGGAAGTTAAGACGCATAAGTGAAGTGGTTTGTGGCCCAGATGGCAAGGTGAGTGTTGCAAAAATTAAAAATCAAAATGGTGAGGTGCTATGTGCCGTGTCTAGGTTCTGTTTACTCCCATTTGAAAATAACGAACATGTCTGGACTGTGTACGTAGTTATTTAGTTTACACCTTTGTAATCTTTGTCTTATTGAAAGAGACCCTTTCAAGGTGGGGGGTATGTTTAGTATTGAATATGTTTAGCTTTCTGTTAGTATACATTCTATATTTAGACATATTACACATCGTTCTTAAGAATGCGCAGGTGCAAAAGACACCCCTTCAGAGCAGGTAAAGTGGTTGTTGATGGATTATAAGTCAGTCTGAAAGGGTACGTGAAGTAGACTCGTTGGGTCATAAAAATGTGAAAGTTAGTTGCCTTAAATAAGCTCTGCTATGTAAATATGTTTCTCGGTTTAATAAATTAATAATTAATGGAAAGTATTGGGCTTTTATTTAACAAAACTTATGTGAACCAACAAAGCTAGAGTGTTGGACTCTACAAGGCAGCCTTGAAATTTTTGGGTTAAATCGTATTGATTGTTGCGTTGTTTCTGGTACCTATTTATACTTTACAGATTCTTCTACTAGGTGTATGCATCTTCTATTCACTTCCTCGCTTTGTACGAATGTGGAAAATATTGTGTACATTCTGAATTTCAACGTCAATCGAAAAGATGACGTGGTATTAACCTACTCGCTTGTTTAACAAGTCATTTTGAAATAGTGTTTGTTTACTTTACTACCCGACAGCGGTAACGTGCTTAAATATTGTTGCGAGCTACTACTAGGCAACCCATCAAACACACAAGCGCTGTAGGCTCTGCATAGTTTTCAGGATACAAGAATTCTTCTAGCAATCAAACACACAAAACGCCGCCGGCACTGTTTATTCTCAATAGACCGGGAAGCTTCTCGTAATTACTAGAGGATGACTCATATCTTTAACTCAGAGTATATATAAGGCCGCTTATGAATGTAAGGGCCAGTCTACAGAAGAATGTCGTATATAAATTATATCGTATTTAGTGAATGTAGTTGAGCTTTTTGGAAGCCTAAGAGTGTATATACATAAATGTTATATGAGCTAAACGTGTCTAATGTACATGCAGCTTGTAGTATACATAAATAGATAGAGCTTGGATTGAATAATAGTTGTGTTAGTGTTGTTAATGGACCTATGGTAAAGAAGTTAGTTTAAGAAGATATTAGTGCTTGTAAATTCATTAGTGTAATAGTGCTTCATTGTTAAGTGGACTGAAAACATCTATAAATAAGGCATATACAGTTAATTAGACTTGTGAACAGTGAGTAATAAAGACTATTGTTATTACTTGTTTTATAATTTAAAGGAACGCGGTAGTAATAACCTGTTACAATATTATAACATTCTAGTATGCGGACTACAAATAAAATACATAAAACTATATAAAAATTACTATAAAATTTTTAGTCAAATCTTAACACATTATTTTTTCCCAAAAAGTATCATTGCTTCTTTTTGTAAAGGACACATTTCGTGAGAGCTATTACAGCATAGCCTCGTAAAATGTACACAAGTGTAAATAATTCTAATATTCATACGCCAACTCATTATTGGTTTCCAAAACTGATTTAGTTCAATTACGAGATGAACGTCATTTGTCAGTCAAATACTTTCCATTGTGGTAATACAACATGTCATTTAATCAAATTTTACATTTCCCCTGTTAACTGGTTGCGACTTATGCAATTAGTAACTAATCAAATAGCTTCGAAACCGTCAAAATGTATTTATTCGAAAACTTGTTTGAAGCGTTTGTAATTCGTTGTTAGCTTTAAACTTGAAACATTTCTGTATGTGTTGAATTGCTTGTAAAACTATACAGAGGTTTGTACTTTATTGGATTTGACGAACATCATTTGGAATAAATTCACTTTAAGCGTTGTTTTCTCGCACCACCTTCGTTCAGAGCTATGTATAATAATTCTGGAAAATTGACGCTTGTGAGCAAGTTGAGAGAAAATTCCGTAATAATATTGTGCAAAGCACTGTTTTATGATAGCCATGTTAACAATTGTAAGGTCTTTCTGCTGTTGGAAAATATGATATTTCTTTTCATATTATTTCAATTTTGAAAAACGTTTTATCCGTGTTGAAATGTAGATAATAACAAAACTTTGCTTTCTTTTTGAGCGAAATTGTAGGATAATGGAAGCAACTTTGTTGGGGCTAACGATTTGTTAAAGGAACAAATGTTGCAGATTGAGACTTAGTTGGCAGCAACGTTTACCAATACCAGGACAAAATGGCTGTTCATGCCTCCATCGACCCCCCACATGGGTGGTGCCTGGGAGCGTATGGTTTGCTCAGTAAAGAACTGCTACCACCCTGGGAGGGGTGTTAGTATATTTTTAAAATTAAGACTGTTAAGATTTTAGAACAACTAATATAAAACACTTTAAATTTCATAAGTACTTAGATCAACAGTGTAATGACAATTTCTAATATTACCACCACTTGCTTACTCAAGTTGAAGCAGAATAAATACCTCTACTCACCACCACGATGAATAATCTTGTTCAGTACCTACTGCTTTACTATATTGCTAAATTACCGGCTAACTTTATTCTGAGCCTAAGTCCCATATACCTCGGCGGATCAATCGGCCCTATAAAAGTACACAAAAATATAAAGCAATAAAGATTTGGATTGGCCTGTGGTATCTTTTACTCTTTTCTAATAATCACTATTAACATTTAACTTGTAAATTTCATAAACAAAATATCAAAGGCCAAGTGCATGCATTTGGGGAACATTAATCATATCTATATATATATTGTGATATTATGTGATATATATGAGATTTGAACCTTGACGCACTGAAGTACCACTCAGATATAGACTTCTAGTTCGTAAAATGATTGATGAAGGAGATGGTAAGGGCAGTTACTTGTTAAAGATATGTGAAATGATCTTTAAGAGAAATAAAAGTTTTAAGATTTCAAATTGGGTGTTGGTGATTTCGTAAAGTAATTTTGAAAAGTATGTGCCAATGAAGTGAACTGCTGTTGTTTGTATATAATAAAATTTTGTTTCAATATTTAAAAGGAAACTTCACTGCCATGTGAATATGTATGTAAAGCTAAAATTTGAAGTCACTTAGTACGTTTTCATTTGATTTAAGTTAGGTATAAGATGTTAAACTTTCACTTTCATTTGAATATGTACGTAAAGCCTAAAAAAATTCAATTAGTATGTTGTTATTAGATTTAAGTTAGTTATAAGATGTAGAAGTTTTATTTACTTTTCAGTATATAGTTGTAAGTCTATTATGTCATTGAATTTCACTTGTTGTTAGGATTAAAATATCAATTTATAAATTTTCGGCCAATGACATTTGGATATTAGTACTCCAAATTAGAATTTGACAAGAGCAATAAGATCTATTAATAAAAAGTTGAATCATAGAATGTTAGTTGAAAAAGAATTGTAAAAGAGTAGGCTGGTTTAATGTTTTAAGAGGCATCTCCATAGAGATAAGTGACAGTTGTTGAAAATTAAAAATTAAGAGAAAAACTGATTTGAAAAGAACTAAAAAAAAAAGAACTTTACAAACTATAAAACAAAAAGTATAATTTTTTTTGTAACAGTTTACGAATTGTATACTTTTTATTATTGTAATCTCCAACATAAAATTCAACGTATGAAAAATGTATTTGTGATATTCAAAGTATAAAGGAACTGTTGATATTAAAAAGTGATAAATTCAAGAGTCCTTGTCATTGTCTTATTATTGACCATTGGATTTCTGGGAGTGTTTTTGTGTAGACCGAGGAGTTCCAAAGTGGTGCTATCAGAACGCTGGAATTGCTGAACTTTTGGTGTCGAGCACGGTGTTGATTTCACGGAGCTGAGTTTCCTGATAAGACCAACGACGATAAGTATAAGTGTGTTACGTTAAATTCGTGGCAGCCACGTTGGGCGCCAAATTTATGCTACGTAACACAAAGAAAGTCAAAGCAATGACCCGGCTCAATCGGAGAGTAGGGGGGGTTGTAGAAAGCAGGCTGACCTATGATGCATTCGGCGGTAAGGAGTTAGTAACAGTACCTGCAATAAAAGAAATTAGAATAGTAAACCTGCAATAAAAAAGATTAGTCCTGCAAACCTGAAATAAAGAAAAAGCATAGCAGTAATGAAAAGTCTAAGTTATTCAGTACTATGTAGAATGAAAAAAAAAGAAACTGTTTAGATAATCTATATAATATAACAACGGTAAAAGCAATACAGAAAAATGTTTAGTACAAAGTGAGGTATTATTGGGGAGTAGCAGAAACGTTTCCTCACACACCAATTAAACATAAATCAGATAAAATGTTGACAAAAGATAAATAGATAAAACACAATTGGTATGAGTAATTCAGTAGTATTGATTGTTCTTTCTTTCTTTTTTTTTATGTTTTAAAATAGCATGCAAGTCTATTGTAAAAGGTATCAGAACCACCAAGATATGGCCAAACAACGGATAGATATTTAAAGTACTAATAAGTAGGAAATAGTTCAACTTACAAAAGTCCTTCAGCAACGCCTCCTTGCAACTGAAGTGTGGGATTCAACGATGTCCTGCCCTAACGAAGCACTTCACCCTTGACTGTGGGGGTGTTGATGAAACTTAACACACGTTACCCTAATCACACCTACGTATTTCACTGGTGTTAGCAGCAGACATTATCACGCGTCGGAATTCGAATAAGATCGGGAGCTCTTTCTACCTCTGTAGGAGCAACAGTGATCACGGAATTTTGTTCTTCGTCCAACATTATACAAGAATTAAACACCTAGGAATATAATTGAATAGGTTATGATTACCAATTCAAACTCCGCGCCAACCACATAGACATTTAGAACGACCTCGTAAAAATGAAGATAGGTTCACAATAAAAAGAGCGATTTTGCAGATTTCACATTAGGTACCCCAAACGAGTAAATATTACTAAGACACAAAACCACTTTAAATACACATTATAAGCACTTTATAACAAATTATATACCGTACTTGGTATTTTATCACAGTTTATTTAGTGAAAAACGAGCTTGGGTTCAACAAACAACATCGCATTTTTCCACACTCTCTTCAAAGCAAAAGCAAACAGTAAACAGTCTTCTCAACGTAAAACAATCTATAGAAACGAGGAACAAACTACAACTCAAAACACAATCAGTAAAGCAACAAGGAAACAGCATCTTGAACGTAATATATCGGAACCAAACACAAACTGCTTGCTATTACAACCGCTTATCGACTCCTTATCTAGACTTGTATAATAACATAAGCAACCTACAGAACGTGAAATGCCGCAATCATATCTAATACTTAATTACAGGCTGTTTATCGTTTCCGATAAGTTGGAATTTATTTATTAATGAGAATCAAGCTTCAATTTATCTATCTTTAATTAATACACGCGAGTTAAATTGCATACAATATGAAAACTATTCGAAAGTATTTCCTTTATACAAACAGCGATCTCAAAGAAACGATTTATTTTTAAGTACGTTAACAGAAAGGAAGCGAAAAATGTTAAACTATTAAAAATGCCCGTTACAAGTGTCTCTAAAGAATTTTTGGCGTACCTAAAACCCTAAAATAAAAGGCGTAAATTCAGTAATACAAATTTTTAAAACGTACTTATCCACAGGTATTAAGAACCCACATCAAGTTCGAATCGTCACTGTAGGCAGTGGAGCTTCATTGTTCAGCAGCAAGACGTTTCATTGGAAGTTCAGGTTGTATTATTAATATCAGTGTCATATTTTAAACACTTAATCCGTTATACTCGATTGAAATCTTAAATTATTAACTAATATAAACTGTTTTACTGTGCGTATTTTTCAAGTAATTGTTTACACTGTCACATTTAGAAATTGCTTTAGTAGAATTAACTAGAGGTCATTTGACTGGCAGTGTCACATACATCTGTATATGGTTCAGAACTCACGCTGTATGCAGATATAGATTTATTCACAAAATTAACCTGAGATAAGAGTTTCATTGGTCGAGGCGCAGATTTAAAGACCCAATAGAGAGGTTAGTAAATTGTTAATTAAAGAAAGGAAATTATAGGGCAATTTGGTGCATTGCTAATTTGCTCATATATTATAATTATCAATCCCCAAAGGGGGTTATATTATAATATACATATATATATATATATATATATATATATATATATATGTTCGTCGAATCTTTATATAACGAACGTGTGTAATTAGCGACGTTGATGGTAGTATTTCGTGGGATTGTCGTTCGTAACCAAAAAATAACTATTATGAAATAATCATTTATTGTGAAATCTACGTTTCGACTTATATAAAGTCTTTATCAAGATCTAAAATTTAAAAATTATGAGTAAAAACACAGTCATTAACCTAATTAAAATTAAGAAACTTACACACAATTTGATGTTAATACATGTACTGATTTAACATAAAGGAGGATCCCAAATAAATAGTAATAACATTTAATGTAAAAATAAAATGTAAAGATAAAATTAAGACTACAAACAGCATACAATACGGACAAACACAGACTAAGAACTAACGTCTAACAATTAAAGAAACTCCAACGGCAAAGTGGGTTTGTTCTACAGCAGAGTTGATAAATTCGCCAGGTGATAGATAAACAAAAAACTTAATATCCAACTATTACAAAGACATAAATTTAAAGACCCATTTCATTATAAAACCTAAGATACACTATTAGATCACTTATATCTATTGAAACTATATAATAGAGCATAACTAGTAAATAAATTATGAATGTCATGTTTGTTATTAATGCAGTTGACTTGACGTTCAATATGGTAAGACTCTAGATAAAGTCTCCGTTTGTACCCATCTTCTCGTTCTAAAATTTCAACGTCATCGTAATTAGGAGAGTGGTGGGTTAGGTGGACATGTGAGGATAAAGCGCAACAAGATTTACCAACTTTGGCATCACTACGGTGTTGGGTGAGGCGATTACGCAGCCATTGTTGAGTTTGGCCAACATATGAGCTTTTGCAACTACAAGTAATCCTATAGACAACGTTACTGACTAAAGATTTTGGAGTTTTGTCTTTAAGAGGAGTAAACAATTTGTTAATAGATTTTTGATGTTGACAAACAATGAAAGTGCCAGGTATTTTTAAAAATTTTTTAAGTTGAGGAGTAAGGCGTTGAATATACGGAAGCATTTTAAATATGACGGTATTCTGTCTGTCTTGGCTTGGACGATAAAAAGTACCATTAATGCATCTCAAAATTAATTGTTTTGGATAGCCATTATTAAGTAACGTGGTAATTAGATCCCTATAGTTCTTCTTTTTAAATTCAGGTTCAGATAACGAATCAACTCTGTGTTTTAGTGTCAGAATGGTGTTTACCTTTTGTTTAAAAGAATGGTCAGAAAAATAATTGATGTACCTACCAGAGTAAGTAGGTTTCTTATAACAGTCGAATATTAACCGGTTATCATTATTTCTAATAACAAGAGTATCAAGAAACGGAATCTTTTTATTAATTTCTAACTCGACAGTAAATTGTAAATGAGGGTTGAAATAATTGAATACCATCAATACCTCATCAACTTTTCCCTCTGGAATAGAACAAAGAATGTAGTCAACAAACTTGACCAAAAAAGAAAATTGAAAGGACAAATTGGGGGTAACTACATCTAACAAATGATCCATGACCAGCTGGGCGATAACAGGAGATAAAGGCGACCCCATCGGAGTACCGAAAATTTGAAGGTAGTACATATTACCAGAACAAAACGTTAAAAATTGCAAATACATGAAACATATAAAGGGTACCTAAAATAAATTAAATTAGGAAATGCACATGGCGTGCCGCCATACTTACAAGCATGCTCCTCTCGCACGAAATTGGTTAATTACAAATCGGGAACAATCCCATTAAATACAATAATAAATACTTATTATTGTACTCTAAGTCTCCACTAATAATATCCCGTAATAACTAATACGGATGACTTAAGTTTCAATTAATAAATTTGAATAACAATTAGGAAGAGCTCCAAACCATTCGTGCTGCTTTGTTAAGGTGTAAAATCAAAGAGAGCATTCACTTCGAAAACAACTGATAACACGATTCGAATTGAAAACCACACCTGTCACGTAGTCGTTAATTTTAAGAAGGATTCAAATTACTATAAATATTGTTTTATACTGAATAAAAATATGCAACAAACTTGTACCCTATTTAAAAACTATTTCTAACCTCTATACTCCTTAAAGGAGACTGAATATAATTTCTTACAGATATACGAAAATTGAATTTAATGAAATTATTTTACAGACGCCACGGTTGATTGTTAAAAGCTAATCTATCTACATTATTACCTATTATACCCATCGCGCAATAACTTCAACTACAAATTTAAAACACAATGGCATTGATGACGTAACAGACGTAACCCTCCAAAATTGTAAACCTGAATCGTAACTGAAATTAATTTAAACTATTTGTATAGGCTACAGAAACTACTTTAGAAATTCATTGTAAATTATATACCTATTTTATATAAACAAATAATTACCATCACCTCTTGTACAATTATTAAACACGAAATATATATATATATATATATATATATATAATATATAAATATATAAATATATAAATATATATATATATATATAAATATATAAATATATATATATAATATATATATATATATATATATAAATATATAAATATATAAATATATATATATATATATATAATATATAAATATATATATATATATATATAATATATAAATATATATATATATATATATATATATATATTACTCATATTTAGACCAGGGTAGAAAATTAAATAATCACATCAAATAATTTTAATCACCGTGTAGAAGCTTTGGGAAAAGGTACGCTATATTAAAATAACCGTGAAGCATAAAATTCCTTCGTTTTATTAAAAATAAGAGATTTAAATTATGTACAAGACGCTTTATATAAAAGGAAGCGGAATTGAAATGCTCAACGTGTATTTAAGTCAATTGTTCCACGAAACAAATAAAAATTACGTGCAAAATTTACATTAATTGATTTAATTTCTGGATAACAAGTAGTAAACAAAGTGTACACATAATAATTAATATTTAATTTGTATTCGCTAAAAATGAAAGGGTATTAATTTTAATTGAAGTTAATTGAACCGTTAGTAACATATAATATCTATAAAAACTTGTAAAAACCCAATAAAATGCAAATCGTAGAAGGGTATTTAAAATGTTACGTTTGAACACACCTGCGTATTTTTAAAAGGCAATTTCAGTTTAATTTGTTTAGATAAACATGTCGATTCTACGGATATTGGAAACGGTCGGATGCTTTAGCACGAAATACAGAACACCTGCGTATTTTTAAAAAAGCTTGTTCCGCGTAAAATTTGCAGATAACAAATGGTTTCAGAGAATGTTGGAGAAACCGTCGCTTATATTAACGGGAAGGTTGGATACGGGGTTATTTAACCCAGATAACAGTCCATGTGGACTGAAATAATCGATAGTAAGGAATATCAATTTGCACCACTAAGAACAGGTTAGATAGAGACAGATAATATGCGCGAGACCGAGACACATATAGTAAAAGGCGTGAGTGGAGCAACGTCATTGGGTTGCGATTGGTTGAAAGTAAAAGGCAAACTTGAAAGGTAGAAATAACATTTCTGTATAAAAATTTAATTAGGTATTCTCAGACGTTGCGTGCCGTGTGAGAATTTCTGAGATTTTAACTGGTGCGAGTGCAAATTTCGTAAAAATCGCATGCCGGGCTGCGGAATGGGAACCTAGCATGCGAAATTCTTTAGAATTGTCCGTTTTGGGGAACAGACCGACAGACAGGCTAACCGCTATATATACCGAGGTTAATATGAACAAGCTCTCTTAGACTTTTGACGATTCGATGCGTTAAAAGCTCGTACATACGCGACTTGATTGAAGATGTTAAACCGTGCATTTTAGTTTGATTAAATAATTTAAAGTTTGCTAGTATATTTTAGTGATTCAAAATAGCTTGTTATTTACGTGCTAACATGAATGTACTTCAGTGCACTTAGATACAAGGTAATAAAATTTAGTTTCACTGTACCAATTAGCAAAATTTACAACGACGAATGTATACACAAAAGTAGGCAGTTTTGGCGTATATTGGTGACAGAAGCATGAATTTCTTTGCTATTTTTCGGGGGTGTTAATAATTAAATGGTTCAAATACGTGTCTGGATCCATGAAACAAGGGTCAGATAAACACAGGTGAGTTCCGGAAAGGCCCAGAAACGACTTTGAATGGATGGTGATGGAGAAAATTTTAAAAGCGTAGAGAATCAGAAGCCGTAAATATAATCCTGTTGAATGGTGTGATTAACTAAAGAAACGATACTTCGAAGCTACGAGGACAGTAACCTTCAGGTAAATTATACTATTTTGTTTGACA
Source organism: Platerodrilus igneus (assembly GCA_036346225.1). Taxonomy (NCBI): domain Eukaryota; kingdom Metazoa; phylum Arthropoda; class Insecta; order Coleoptera; family Lycidae; genus Platerodrilus; species Platerodrilus igneus. The sequence continues at coordinate 6,969,003 of JARFIW010000237.1, read as the reverse complement.
TTTTGTGTGTATTGAATGACTTTATAATTGATTTACTTTAAATGGACATTAGTGAAATTGTTCTAACCATAAAAGTTTAATTTTAAGATGAAATTTGCTTGTTTAAGTTAAAAGGGTATTTTGTTTTGATGTTCGGGAATATGATGAAAATTTTGGTATGTCTTTGAGCTCAATTAGACGAACCTGGTTAATTAACGTAAAGGGTGGTAGATGCTCCTTTATACTCAGACTCCGGTCTGCTTATATTGTTATATTAATTAGTAGGCATCCAACAAGGACTTTAATTTTGGATGCACAGTAAAATGATAATAAAATTAATCTTGAAATTCTTTTTAAAACTGAAATTTATGCTGAGTTTTAATTTTGAAATTTTAATGTATTCTGAATATTGATGTAAATAGAGTTAACGTTGATGTTTTTGGTAGGAATGTGTTGTTTTTTTTTATGAATGAGGAGGTTTATAACATTAGGTGAGCAGCCGAGGCGAAAAGCGTAGTTCACGGATTTTAAAGGTATCACAGCATTCTTGACGCCCAAACTGTGGGGCTCGAATGTTTTTTTTTGAAAGGGCCAGTACCTGCAGATATGAGAAGATTCACAGCATTCTATATATATATATATATATATATATATATATACAAAACCATGTACAGAACGATTGCTAAATCGGGCTGTAACAGAACGCTATGCTTAACTTACCCAAGGAACATAAATTAAGGGACGAAGCTTTACTAACCATGATCGTCAAAGCGGAATCAATAGTCAACTCGCGACCGCTTACATATCTGCCTCTAGACTCTGAAGAGTAAGAAGCTCTTACGCCAAACCATTTTCTGATAAAAAGTTCGAGCGGAGTCAAACAACCAACGACTACTATGAACGATTCCGTTAAAACTACACATACTAGTTGGAACATAATCAATATAATATCGATCACTTCTGGAAACGGTGAATTAGGGAGTATATGCCCACTCTAACCAGATAGACAAAATGGTTTAACGAAACAAGACCAATTAAACCGGGAGATGTCGTAGTAATCATTAATGATAGTAGGAGAAACGGTTGGATCCGAGAACGAGTACTGTCCGTTAAGTATGGTCAAGATGGTCGGAATCGTCGAGCTGTGGTGCAAACTTCAAAGGGTATATTCAATCGAGCCGTAGCAAAGTTGTTATGTATGTTTTTTATAAATCTATTCCACAATAAGATCGTGGTAGATTTAATATTACCTATCGAGAATTCTTTTGTAAATGTAACAAGCCCAGGGTAAGGTTTGGATGGAAATTGGCTTATAGTTAAAGAACACTCTTAAGACTTTTAGCTAACTGAGTTTTTGGTCCACGGTCGCATGAGATTGAGTCAGTGGGTATATTTAGGTTGAAAGAAACAAAATAAAGGACGCCACCTAAATTTTTTATAAAGCAACTGATTAAATGAATTTGCTTAAAGAAAAATTTGGAAACCTAAGTAATCGCTAACCACTTTAAATACAAAGTTTGATTGTCACAAATGTCATACTTACATCTGATCGTCTTCTTCAAGGATCTAACGATGAGTAGGGCGACTCTGAAACATAATTTCTACCAACATAGAACCCTATATATTTTACAGACCAGTATGAATATGTAATTTTTGAATTAAGTTCAATTTGTTTCCATTATATCGTGGTACACCTTCGAGTAAGTTTACCTTGTAAATACTTAACAAAAGTTGGAAAATTTAATGATTTCTGAGAAATGAACTGAAGTCCAAAAATAACTCTATATTCTCTTTTAAGAAAAGTAAATAACATTATAATTTATAAGTGTACTTAATAAAATTTAATTTTTATGAGTGTAATTTTTCAATCAGATATTTAATTATAGACATTATTTTTCATATTAGGTAGTCACGGTAGCGCTACTTCGACCTCACAATATTTAAAAAAATGTTTACTTAACTTTTGGCAAATATTATAAGTTGATAAAATACTCTAAGTTCAAATTTCATCTTACAGGATTTAGGTCCTATAAATTAACATATTACTATTTTAATTTGTGATAAACAAGATAACGGTGACGTTATTATATCTACATCTGTACAACCGGTGTAGTATAATATATTTGGTTGAACACGCAACTAATTACAAAAGTGGTAGTACTCATTGTAATTTATACTTTACAAAATGAGCCTTTGAAAATTAATTAACACAATTATCATACAAGTCATAATAAATTGCATACAGCAACCTGAAGTAAAACAAGCTTCAAAAAGAAATCATTACATGCAAAATTTACGTAATGAACTTTGTTACGTCAGCATTATACTAGAATTATTATTTTCTTACCGATAGCGGCAATGACCTATAACCTTCAAACGGCATGTACATCAGACGAACACGTCGGCTGCATAGCGGCCATGTGCCGAACAAGGTTGCTTACTTATTTACTTTCTAAACGAGTTCCATAGAATTTAATTGAACCAAACCAAATAAAATATTTTCTGATGATCTAAGCCTGCATCAAAATTACCTGAAATTACATCAAAATAATTACGAAATTATCTACATTTCCAGAGTTATCGAAGTTGCACTGTAATAAACTAGTTAATTTTATATGCTTACATTTTTTAAACAAACCGTTCGCCAAGAGGATTTGCACACTACACTTCTACTTTAGTTGTTATGGACAACTTTTAGAATACTGTCCGTCTATTACGACGTCTCTGTCAGGAAAACTTGACTTTCCTGAACATCTTGAGTGTTTTTCAACACCAAGCGACCTTCCAGTTCAACTAAGAAACGAAAAGTGACAATCCATCGCTAAACGTCGGAACAACTTGAAAACCTTAGATACTTCAAGATGTAAGAACACGCTAACAAGTTTTTATATATAGTTGAAATTTAAAAAAAGTCAAGCATGACTCATCGTTGCACATATGAATAAAACACAGCCACAATATTGTTATGCTACTCTATTACCTGGGTCTCCCCCATCTAAAAAGGATAGCTAGAAAAATATTCGTCGGCTGTATAATTCAATGCAACCACTCTGAACGTATGTCCATAAAATTTTTCCGTTTGTAATTAATTGTCAAACATTTTTAAGGTTAGGTTAGAATTTGTGCTTTGTTATTTAACTTGCGAGTTTCTACTATTCTTTTAAAGATAATTCTGATATACTACAAACCGTTTTTTTTTTAAACTAAGAACCTTCTACACATTGAATGGTGTTTGGTCAACACATATCAAAATGAACACGCTTCGTAACAAACATTTGAACTCTCAAGCTCAGTTGTTGCTGATGAAATGTTCTAGTGTGTTGGCTACCACAAGGAAAGGAATACGTTAGGACTTTCAGTAAGCTGAAAGTGTTTTCGCTATTCCAATTATATTGATATTGTAAATCGGCAAGTCGTAGAACCCCTAAATTATTAGATCTGTACGTATTCAAAAACAAAATTTCTTCAACCAGACAAACTACAATATGTAATTTTATTTGAGATATTTTGCACACACACGCTCGATGTTTTAATATTGTAATAAATGTAACAGTTTGATTCTTGCATACTCTTCAATAAACCTTTGCATTGCTTTGTTTATAATCTAAATATAATTGTTCACGGAACAAAATATCCAATTGGGTAATTAAATAGAAACCTAACATAACCGTCATAACCTATAACTTGTTCATGGACCGACTGAAGTGTAGAGATGGGTCGCTCTTACAATAATATTTTTCAATCCAGGTATCACGAATCACTTTAAAGCGCGTTCGTTTGATGTATTTAACGTGTTCTTTAATCGTTGCTATTTTTCCCACCTCTAATAAAGTTTAACCGATTACTGTATAAAGTTAAGAAATACGTTGTACTACTATTAGTTCTTACAGATTTGAATAATGAATCATGCTTGACTTTATTTGATTTCAACTATATATATATATATATATATATATATATATATATATATATATATATATATATATATTTGCCGTGTAACCTTATAAGAATCGAGCCTCACGACTTGGGCGTCAAAATTTATGCCGTGGAACTCGGGTAAAATCCTCACCAACAAAAATATTTTCGAAAATTTTATATTTTTTCCAAACTCAAAAATTCAAAAATTAAATAATACACAAAAAAAATTTCTTACCCGTTTCCTCTCTTCCTCGGTTGAATGGTCTTCTTCAACTGCTTCCGGTTAGCTCATTTGGACCTCCTTTTGGATATCTATATTCACACTCATATTCTATCATTCACGCACACTCCCAATAAAACCACAAAATACAACCAACATACAATCTTTTATTTATTCCTATTTACAAATGCAATTCAACACTGTCCATATTTTATTGTTCACGTTACACTTCAGTAACTCTTATTTTGTAATGTCCTGTATTTAATTTTAAAATCATCAAACACATAAAATGTAGTCGGAGTAAATGGACCTTGAATAATACCTTCTCTAAAATTCCTTTTTTATAATTTATTTATTTATTTTAATAATCTAAGTAAACTGTGGGGTATGGTGAGCTCATAATAACCCAACTAATTCTGCATAATGTATGCCCTTCTACTTTGCATACTCTTAAAATAAAAAAAACAAAGCCATGTACTCTTCACAGAAATTTCACGTTCTGATGGAACGTTTAAAAGCTTTCTAAACACCTTCAATTTCTAGTTGAATACCGTAATAAAGTTATATACACATATTCTGTTCAATACGTAAATAATTCACACTACCTTGAAAAACACTCTCATACGCCACCCCAATATTTACAGTTTATAGGAATCACAATTTTAAATCGTTACCTTGAAATTTTTAGAAGATCTCCGCTCTGTAGATGATGCCATGTATTTTTCTATCTGGTCTGCAGGTCGTTTCTCGCTATTACTAGACGAACTCCATTTAAGTTGATCCGCCAACGCCACTTTCTCGGTATAACCAAATTCCAAATTTCATTTCAATTATACTTCTTTCACAGTAATCTACGTTACTTAATGTCCCGACACGAGTTGATTAAATTATAGGTGATACCTAAAAAAAATTTAATCTCGGCACACTAACCGCGTACTAAGTATATTAAGAGGCTACCACTAAGCAAAACAATTTAAATGATTTTGTAATACTTACAACTCGTGTTAACTTTCATACGTGCTTTTGGGACGATCGAAATAATAAGGGCTTTAATAATATTCTCGTAAACTATTTATATCTTTCCAATGTAACCTCTCCTGGCCACATTTATCCGAAATCCCCTGCTCACAACAACACATTCCCACAATTTTGCACTCAACCCCATTTTCAAATCCGCGAATTTCCGTCCTCGTTATAATATTTTAAGAAAATTACGCTACACTATTCTCGTGTTTATATCAAGTCAAACTAAACATATCGACCAATCGTAGACCTAATGACGTTTCTCAAATCCCTCCTATACTATTTTGGTCTCATGCTTATACGTTTTCTACGTCTCTTTCTAACCTTGCTTTAAGTGGTAGGAAATCAATATTCTTGTTTGTGCGCTGTCTACCACACGTGGACTTTCTCATTAGCATTTCATGCTAAAACATCCGACCGTTCGAGCACTTCTTTGAATAATTTGTTCGTTATCTACAAATTAAACAGAACTTGACATTTAGAAAATACGCAGGTGTTCAATCGTAACATTTTAAATAACACTTCCACGATTAAGAGTTCGGCGTATTTCTACCCCACTGATATATTTGTCAGATAGTAACGCGTTTCATCTTGGTATCATTGGGTTTTTACACGCTTTTATGCAAATTATACATCAATAATCGTTCAATTAAATTCAAATTAATTAATAAATTAATGGCATTGGCTTCTACCATTTAATTTCTTTGCAAACCTACTTAAATTTCATTAATTATTTATAAAATTTCGTTAATACCTGATACTTAAAAATGAATTAACTAATATAACTTTCGCACGTAATTTCTGGTTGTTCCTTTATACAGGGTGTTTTGAAATTGTTTCTTTTATATTTATTTTTGATCTTTTAAAACCACTATAATATATATATATATATATATATATATATATATATATGACCGCCGTAAAGTCAATGAATAAATTTACAGGAAATTTATGTTACAATGTTAGCCCTATTAGATGTGAAAATTGGTGGTAAAGATTATGTCGGTCATCCTTACGAGGAGGGGAATGTTACGACGAATGTGCTACCCTAGTAATAGACTAGACATAAATCAATGGCAAAAAAGTTGAATTGTGACAGTTGGAAAAAGTCATTTATTTCTCTGATTAATTTAATAGAGTTTACTGTAGAGTAGTTCAAATAGGCACACTAAATGTAGGTATAAGTGATAGTACGTATTATTTGTTTATGTCTAATATTTTATAGCTTGAAGCATTTCGGCTTCTACATCTACAGTCATCACAAATACACCAGACACCTGATTATACCTTAAAAATAAAGCGTTTGCTGTAAAAGTTGTGTCCCTTTTGTTCTGCTGGAACATTAGTAAATCCCACCAATACGGTTAGGTTATTTCCTTAGACAAATATAATTTATACACTCCATACATTCTTGATCTGAGGATAGGACTATTTCTGTACCTTATATTGCTCATGCTCAAATATTGTCAAATTTATTATGGTGGTTTATGAAGGTTAGAAATGACAGCCAACGTAATTTTGTATTTTAAACTTACAGTTTTATTAATCATTTGGTTTGATTAATAATGTATTGCAATGGCGCCTACGGTCTGATCGTTTAAGCGCAAAGACGTTTATATGCAGAATTGTTCTGAGTTAAAAGAATAAAACTCCCATTCCATAAGTTGATTTTACATATAAATAGTTAGAGAAAATAGCACAAAGTAATTTCACTTCCGGTCTTGTCACCTGTACGAAGTTTGCCGAAGATGACTCGAATTATTTTATAGAGGGATAATCAATCTTGTATGGAGCAGTTCATAAATAGCATTCAAAAAACAACATATGACTTGAAAGGATTAGTTTACTTTGAAGAAAAAGTATCAAACAGACTGATAGTAGTCAATAAAGTTCGAATAATAACCTACCAGGTTGGTTACTTTTAATTTCAGAAACACCTTGATTCAAGTTGAACATAAGCATGTTGAAAACATCTGGTTTCTTTTGAAGTCCCGAGAGATAAATGATTTTAGTGATGTCCGAGTTTTCTATAGGCAAAATCACTCATCAGATATTTATGAAACCCTCTGAAACTATCATCATAATTAGGTCTTCAATCCTGAAACTGGTTAAAAGCGTATCTCCATTGTTTCTTATTCTGAGCTAACCTAAACATTTACCTGAAATTTTCACTACCTGCAAATATCTTGATTTAGGTCTACCTCTACCTTGTTTTTCCTATCTCTGCCTGTAACCCGCACTATTCCCTAAATGCGTTAGAATGTGCCATGTCCTTCTTTTCGTTTCCCACAGATATCTTTCTTCCCCTATTATTTCTAGGGCTTCCTTGTTATTAATTTCACCTGTCCATTCTATCATCATCATACATCTAAAACACCACATTACAAATGGCTTCTACCCTTTTCCTGTGTAATAACCGTACAGTGCTGTGGTCCACATGTATGCTTTTAACAATTTTTTCCTTATTTCTATGTTTATTGTCTTCAAACATAGCAGCTGCTCTTTCTTGATTGATACAACTCGGTTCCTCTTCTATTGTTTTCTAAATATATACCCTATTTCACCGATAATCAGTGTTATCTGAAGGGGGTTAAGCTACGTGCGGCTACCAAGGTTCCCCAATACGTAGACATTTGTCGAATTAATAGTTTTCCAATAAAACCTTTCGCACAATCAACATTAATGGAGGATACTGCAAAACCAACACCTGTAGTTGTTGATAATAAGCATCAGGGTTAAGTACAATTATTTTTTTTCGTCATTGGTTTTTAGGTCTTGGAACTGGTTAGACACGTTTCCATTAATTTCTATTCTACGCTAGCCTGCAGATTTTCCTGAAATTCCACTGCCAACATCTGTGTGAGATAGTCTAACTTAGGTCTACCTCTACTTCTCTTTTTTCCTATCTTTGCTTCTAATATATTCCGCACTATTTCCTCATTCCTTAGTATGTGACTTATCATCCTATCCCTCTTATCTTTTATTTTTTTTCACATATTTCTTTCTTTCCCTACCCTTTCTAGAACTTCCTTGTTCTCAACTTTATCTGTCTATGATATCTTCATCATACGTCTGTAGCACCACATTTGAAATGCTTTTATCTTTTTCCCAATCGCTTCTCGTACTGGCCAAGTTTCACACCCGTACAGTACTATGCTCCACACATGTGCTCTCAGCAATCTTATCCTTGTTTCTGTGTTTGATGTCTTTGAACATAGTAGTTTGTGTTTTTGCTAAATGCAGTACGGCCTTGTGCTACTCTATGTTTTATATCTTTTGTGCTTTTCCCTCCTTCCGTTAGTTATTTGTCTTCCTAGGTAGCAGAAATATTTAATTTCTTGTAGGTTCTCGTTTCTTATTTGTATTCTAGTTGTTGATTTATTTCCCCCTCCTTTACATACTCGTATTTTAGTTTTATTTTTTTTAATTTTGATACCGTGTCTCTCTGTTGGAACCGTTTCCATTTCATTAAGAGCTGCTTCTAACTCTTCCTTGCTAGATGCTGTTACCGCTATACCATCTGCAAATCTAACCGTATCAATCTTTTGTCCTTACATAATTATTCCAAATGTATTCCTGCATTTAACAGTATTCACTGCCTCTTCGATGTGTAAGTTAAAAATTAATAAGGATAGGGTACATCCCCGTCTCACTCCTTTCCTAATATTTATTTATCTGTGTTCCTGCCTAATTCTATTGCCACTGTTTGCTCTTTGTATAAGCTATGTGGTATCCGTCTATCCCTATAACTCACTTCAATCTTTTTGAATATTCCGAACCTTTTTTTTCAATTTTACATAGTCGAATGATATTTCCAGATCTACAAATCCCATGAACCTATAAACTAGAAAAATTGTAAATGAACATTTTTAATTAATTGCACGAACTGATGAACGTATCTACAGTACGTTCTTGCGATTAGGTTAAGAATTTAGATAGTAATTTTGTGATATATTTGGTTGTTTCTTTTGGTTTAATAATATTTATATGTACTTGTAATGAAAATATATTTGCATAATAGTTTTATATTTCAACCTTGTAGGTGTTAATCAGTCCGTTATTCGTTTAAATGGATCGGCAAACAAGGCGTGTTCGCATAGTCAGCAAGAAGTTCGGATTAAAGTACCCTTGATTATTTTCGCTGGGGTTTAATGAGAAAATAATTATACAAATACTGTATACAATGTAAACAAACATTTAAAAAAATTCAATACGCGCGATTCTACAGACTATTCATAATAAGAAGAAACGAGCTCAGTAGTTGCGCTGGTACGGCTGTTTGGAGCATTGAGATTTAAGTTTAGAGTTACTCAAAAGGGGCGGGAATCACGTAACAAAATAAAAATGCATCGGCCAACTACAGCAATGCGAGAATTGGGTTCTATAGCAATAAATGGCAGAAAATAGAACAAAATTGAATAATGATGAAAATTTTACCCAGGTTCGATTACGTTAATACTAGCACTTACCCTGTTAGGTTTTCAATCCGTCAAGTTATAAGAGCGCCAACTACGTCTGAACGACGAGTAACCCAGGGGTATTTAAATTACGAGTCCTCTCTTGGTGCAATGGATTTCCTTACAAAAGGTCGTCTGTATGCTTCGACAAATAAAACAAATGTTAACTTACTCGCGTAAATCTATTCTAAAATAATATTATTTCAGCATTTCTGTGAACAAACAGGTGAAAAACAATTTTTAAATGTACTTAGATTAATATTCGAATTAGTGACCTAGAGGTATTCGTATAACAAAATACATATAATAAACTTACTGCATCTTACCTTTATGGTTAAAAGTCGCAATCAAATATATTCCTAGTAACATAATACTTTATAAATGTCATGAAACATAAATACCGTTCAAATTACACATCTAATTCTACCAAAAACATAACTTACAGTTTCATCTTCAAGTGACGAAAGTCCATTGAAGCCAAGAGATTATCTCATCGTTTGAGGTATTGAATTCAAACTAATTTGCTGGAAAACAAACTGTCCCAATCTACTTCGGTGTTTGTAGGCTATTTCAAAAATCCGTTGTCAACCAAGTGGACTTCTATTTATTATTCAGTAACCAACAAGGCACTTACAGCAAACCAAACTCTTTCATTCTGTTTAAACCTCACCTCCCCTTCTGTTTGTGTTGATGACTTGTAAGAAATTGAATTATTTAATTCTGATAGATGTCTTGTCTAGCGATGTTATTATCCCCACCTTCCCTGTTCAGAGGGGTATGACATTAATGTACCTAACACGATAAAACGCCCTCTTTAGTTTTACGAACTTTTCTATATACCTTTCGATGATTAAAATTGCCTCGGTCTGGTAATTCGGGAATTGAACAAAGGTAGGTATAAATTTTATACTTTTATTAATTATTGTAAACATGAAATATCCTTTGCTACCTAGGCATGTAGAGATATTGAATGAATTTAGGAAAAAAGTTAATATTAAGACAATACTGGTAATACATCGAAACGAGGAATACAATGTTATCAATAAAATAAACTGCATAACCTACGGTTTGCGAACAATACTATTATTACTTAATAATCGGATTAATATTACCTCATCGATGTACAACTCCAGGGCGTATAACTGTAGCTGGGCATACGGATAATATAATACACGACTTGGAGAACCCGTGTTCTCGTTCCAAGCGCTCAAGGCAGACTAAGTTACACCTTCTCGTGCATTATACACTTAGTTAAGACTCGCGGCACCACTAGCGCACCACAACGTATAAGATGATTCTTTTAGTTAACAACACGTAACTGTAATATACATTGTATTGTATAACGATATCTGGTTGGCAATTAAAGCTCAATGAGTTTCAGTAATCATCGGTTTTTTCTTTGTATTCAACATTGTAAACATTGTAAAAGCTCGATTTTTATTGCATCTTGCACACATTGTATTATAAAATTGAAGCATTTTTATTTTATTAATGTAATTAAGCAACTTAAAAAACATTGAATTTGATGATTGTTAGTAAATCACCATGTAAAGGCAGGTGTTGCATTTTAATTGTTAAAAAGAAATTTTGTTTGCATGTCCAAATGTTTAAAATAACATTCGTTAGCCCCTTTCCTTAGATTTGTAAAAACATTAAAAACTCACCTCCAATATTATTTATTGAAATAGAAAACGTTGTTTAGCTAAAATGCACGTACACATAACTGGTTATTTCTCGTATAATCAAGCCGCACGCGCACTCTTGAACGCTCGTTGTAGAGATAGATGGCTTTCCTGTAAACAGCTAGTCGTATTGCGACTATCATGTGAGAAACATGTCTACCTTGATTAACATGTTGAAATGCGACCTCCGCATAGCTTATTAAAAATAGTTCTTTCCTATTCCTCGTCTACGATGTTGAAAATTGGACGATATGGTTTGTAAAATCTATCAGTTTTAATATATTTTTAATTGATCTTAAATATTATAGCACAACTTCCATGATATCATCTTTGCTGTTATTTAATTTACGTTAATCTTCGCTGTCATTAATTCTATGGACAACCTTTAACATTATACAAATTAAAAATTTGTATCGAAATGACTACTGTAAAACTGAGTGATATTACGATATAATGGATACAGTAGTCTTTGATTGAAAACTCGGATGTTGGTGGTTTGACGTAATTTCTACTTTGTTTGTTGTCAGACAATAGCTGCCATGTTGTTGAAATAGTTTGATCACAACAGGACACTGTTAATCAAGGTAAATCGTACAGTTCGGTAGCATGTGTTTTTTGTTATTTTGAATTAATGTCGTAATCCTCGGTAAATCAAATCGTTTAATTATTTATATAAAGTATTTTATTGTGCAAATTAATGTTATTAAATCTCCACAATAGTTAGAACTTGGTTAATTACAAAAATATTTATGTACGCTTTATTACTCAGAATTAAGTCAGTATTTATTTTCTACAAAAAATATAAGCGACGATCAGTTTCCACTTGATTAAAAATTAAATGTAGAATAATTTATTTGAAGTCCATCTTAAGATCTCATGTGCCTATTTAAAAATTTTATGCTATAAGAAATAATTAATATCTTTAAAATCCATTAATAATTTATGTACATCGTACTTAGATCTTAATATGATGGAAAAAAAATTTTTATTGAATTCATCAATTATTATTTTATGTAACATTATAACTTGATATAAATTCCATCTTCAATTAAGAAAACTTGAGAAAATTTAAATTAGAATTGTAAATACCTATAACAAGACGAGAATAATCTTTAATTTAATAGATATACATACATTTCTTTCTTCAGACTTTTTATTAAATTACTAACGTAACAATTTATTAGAGAAGTAGCTCTACGATTAAGTTTGATATAAATGCATATTTATTATTCAGATACAATCTATGATCTGTTTGATATTTAATGTATAACTACTTTTCTTTCTGGGATAATATTGCATAACTTAACAATCTTAGCATGAGCGCTTTTCGTGCGTATACTCGTTACTGAAGTTCCTACACTCTCTTTAGCAATGCCGTCTCGCTTAAGTTAAATCTTCGAGTCTAGTAGCGCCTGACATTTCTGTATTTATAAAGTCTCCCCTATTCGTTTCATCCCGCTAAAGTTAGAGTTTAGAGATGGTTCGGAAGTCTCCAGAAGTATTTATTTTTATTACGGATAAACTACATCTATGGTTAACTTCTGAGAGAAATTAAGGTGGTTATGTACTTATCTTGTAACACCCTAATCAACATCTCTACCCTATAACATCTATAGAAATTGAACAAGTAAATGAAATAAAAATAAAGTTATATTACAAAATATGATTAAGATGTCTGTGGTTTTTCTTTGTATTAGCAACTATGTAATGTTAAATTTAATTTATTTAACTAATATTTATGAAAGCTCATATTTGGAATGCATTTATTATTAATAAATTTACTGTTGATTACTTGATTTTAAAGCTTTCTTACAAAAGACCGACGAGTCTCCGCTGTAAAAGTTTACAGTTAAAAATGTTTTGTTTACATTTTTGATAGTTTACAATTGTTCCGTTTATATTGTAAATAATTTATAGCTACATTTTATTTTTTAAAGAGTTTATTGATTATTTACGTCCGCCTCGGGATATTTAAATTTGTTAGAGTATATTTCCCTGTTTACTTCAAGCATACGCCAACAAGTGCCGCGAGTGATAAAACTCTATGTTATTCCGCATGTGAAAGAACAGTATTGACGGGAAATCCACGAAGCAAGAGAGCATCGATTTGTCGTTCGAACAGTCCGCATCGCTGGTTTAAATGTTTACGTGGAACTCCTAATTTGAAGAACCGTTTTTCTTCAGAACCGCTGTTGACAGAAATGTGCTTCGTTACACCCGCAAAAGCAGAGTAGATGTTACATCGTTTTTTTTGTTGCCACGGCTGCGTGATCAACAGGTGAGTGCTTTTAGTAAACGCTTGATCTGATTAAAAACATTAATTATATGTTGTTTGTAAATTATCACTTAAATTTTATATGCAGTCCACTTCTCTCTACCACAGAGCTATCATAGTTTTGTTACCGCCTTTTACATTTGGTAAGCTTCTCGCCGGATTTGAGTAAACAACAAACTCAGATAATAATTCATACCGCTCATCAAAGCATTGACAGTTAATTAGCATAATTTGTATCGTTTGAGTTGTTTACGAGCATTTGTTATCTACTTTGCAATAGGTATACGTATTTGTTATCGCCGCTAGGCTTTTATAAATCGTCAAGTTCTCGTTTTTTATCTCGTCCGCTTTTGTATTTAATTTAAATATGGCAGAAAAGTTGAAGCGTAATTGTTTTCTACAGAACATTGCAATTAAATCGGTAGAGGAAATGTTTAAAATCGCTCAAAAATGTACTGTCGAAACAGCCTTTTTAGATTTATTTCGTGAAAGTATGAATCTCTGGAAACCGTTAAAAAAATTTTCTTACACATCATAATTGGATAGTAGGTGCAATTTCTTCCGCCGGTAACGCTAATGAACAATTTGAAGTGGAAGACGTTATACGTAAACGTTTTGATAATAACTACTTTAAAATAAAAGCGCTCTATTTCAAGCTGTTTACCAGCCAATCTTCGCCTCGGGCTGATCTGTCCCCGCCGCTAGATAGTTTAAAGTCGAAAGTTTCACTCCCCCCGCTGACGCTGCCCAGGTTTGATGGGGAAAGTTATCTGTTTGAAAGTTTTATTGATCGTTTTGATAGTTTAGTTCATCTTAATAACGATTTGTCGGACGTAGATAAATTTTTGTATCTTCAATCAGCACTAAAAAGTTCCGCACCTTTAACCATTAAAGACTTTGACCTTACAGAAGCCAATTACGCTCTTGCATACACAAAACTTTGCGAAAAATATCGTAATATTCGTCACATTACCTCTGCTCTATGGAACAATATAGATAAATTTCCCAAATTAAACTTCGATAACCCCGTCGGTTTGCAAACATTAGTTGATACTGTTGCGATCCACTATTAGGCAACCCGTCAAACATACAAACGCCCGGGGCACAGCGTATTCTTCAGCATTCGAGAATCCTTCTACAAAGTTCTAGATAATGAGTCATATCTTAATGCAGGGTATATATAAGGCCGCTTATGAATGTAAGAGTTAGTCTATTCTTGAATGTCTAATATAAATTATATCGTTGTAAAGTAAACGTAGTTGAGTTTTTAGAATATATACATAAATGATATGCTGTGTCTAATGTGCATGCAGCTTGCAGTATACATAAATAAATAGAAGTGTATAAACAAATAGTTGTGTTAGTGTGGTTATTGGACCTAGGGTAAAGAAGTTAGTTTAAGAAGATATTAGTGCTTGTAAATTCATTAGTGTAATAGTGCTTCATTGTTAAGTGGACTGAAAACATCTATAAATAAGGCATATACTGTTAATTAGACTTGTGAACAGTGAGTAATAAAGACCATTATTATTACTTGTTTTAAATTAAAGAAACGCGGTAGTAGTAGCCCGCTACACTGGTGTCAGGTGTGGGGTATATAGTGATTAATTTAAAACACAAGTCTAAAGACATTTAAGTAGTTTGTATATGCCAGTTACAAGAAATCGAAGTAAAATGGAGGCAGAAAGTTTAATGAATTTCCTTAAGGATTTTAAATCCGGTATAGAAGAAAAGTTAAACGAAAATGCTGAGAAAATGGAGGAGAGGTCGGCTAAACTGGAAGTGACACTCGGTGAAAATTTAGTGAGGTCAGTTGAACTGGAATCAAACCTTACCGAAAGGTTAACTGAAAATGCTAAGAAAATAGAAGAACGGTTTAGTGAAAACGCGATGAAAATGGAAGAGTTGAATGAAAAGACGGCCACGTTAGAACAAAGATTAATAGCAAGCTCCATTGCATTGAAAGAAGATGTCACTGAACAGGTAAAACAGTTGAGCAAAAGTTGGACTGTAAATTGGTAAAAATGGAAGAAGATATGATGAGGCTGCAAGAACAGGTGATTTCAATAACAACGCGGCCACTTGAATTACCAAGCCAAGTTGTTAATCAGAACATTCCAGAAATAAGAACCATGGAAAGAAGCGAGTCATACCGTCTAAATTTAAAGTGAAACCACCCACATTCGATGGCAAAACACCTTGGCCCACATATTTGAAACAATTTGAAGCTGCTGCAATAGCCAACGGTTGGTGCAACACAGAGAAGGCTATCTCCTTAATAGTGGCCCTACGGGGGGAGGCTCTTAACATCTTACAAACGATTCCCGATCACCAGCAGAATGATTACGGCCTCTTAACATCAAAGCTTGAGATGAGATATGGAGATGCCCACCTTCAACAGGTTTACCACGCACAAGTTAAGAACCGCTCGCAAAAGACAAGTGAAAGCCTGCAAGAATTCGAAGCTGACATCGCCAGATTAGTTAGATTGGCATATCCAACGGCACCAGATAGTTTCCTCGAACAACTGGCTGTACAAACATTTGTGGATGGCGTTAAAGATGGCGAAATACAGCAAGCGCTAAGATTAGCACGGCCAAAATGTTAGATGACGCACTGGCTCATGCGCTTGAATTTGAAGCAGCTAAGCAGACATCACACAGGATGGGTCACCGGTCTGCTTTAGAGGAACCTGATCAAGCTCAGAACAGCATAGATGAAATAATCAACCGTGTGTTTGAAAAGCGAAAGGCAGAAAAGCTGAAAAGACTACGACCGCGGAGATGGCGTCTACGATGCTGGAGCTGCGGTGAAGTTGGCCATATGCAGAGACGCTGTACTCAACCAAAGAAACAACCGGTTGTGCCAAAGCTGGTCCATGTAAGGGGGCGAACTTCGACAGCACAGCGTAGTGCCCCGGAGATTATCATCCGTGCTGCATCGTCAATGGGAAGTCTGGACAGCATTTATATCGATGGTAGAATTAATGGTAGGACTGTCCGATTACTCGTGGATACAGGAGCGACAAGGACTATTGTGAGACCAGACTTAGTTGGTCGTGAAAAAGTGCTACCTGTATCGGTGTGTCTTCGAACGGCAAGTGGTGAGAAAATTTGTACTCACGGAGAGACTGCCGTTATGTTGACACTTGGGGACAAATTAATTAATCATCGAGTGTTGGTAGCTGAAATTACAGAAGAAGTGATCTTGGGAATGGATCTCATGAGAGAATATGGGTTTCATGTAAACATGAAAGAAAATGTGCTTCGGATAGATGATGATGAGATTCCATTTCAAGGTACGAGTAACCAGACGATGCAAGTTCGAATGATTTGCGATATGAAAATACCCGAGAAAGGCGGAAATGATAGTAATGGGACGCCCGGATGGTACGCTCCGGGAAGGACAAGTATGCATGATGGAAGCAACTGAATCGGGAATGGGTCAGGAGGACTTCTGATTGGAAGAACGCTGGTAAAGTCTCGAAATATGGTACCAGTAAGGGTGCTGAACATTAATCCCATACAGTGACCCTGAAGAAAGGCATGATTGTGGGAAGTTGCATTCCAGTATGTCATATTAAACGTTGTGTGGACGACACGAAAAATAAACCAACCAACGGTTTGCTCACAGAAATTGCTGGATATGTTGATACCCTCGTGTCAAGGATTAAATGGCGACCAACTGGGCAAGGTAAAAGAACTGGTCGGACGATATCGAGGTGTGTTTGCACTGGATGATAGTGAGAAAGGAAGGACGAATGTTGTGCAACACAAGATCAATACTGGAGATGCGCAACCGATAAGACAACACCCCAGGCGGCTTCCTTTGGCAAAACGTAAGGAAGCCGAGCAAATTATCACCGATATGGAAGAACAGGGAGTGATTGAACCCTCGAATAGTCCATGGGCATCCCCGGTAGTGCTTGTCAAGAAAAGGACGGGTCGACAAGGTTTTGTGTAGACTACCGGCGGCTTAATAACGTGACAAAGAAAGACAGCTATCCTTTGCCCAGAATTGATGACACCTTAGATACTCTATCCGGATCTAAATGGTTTTTGACCTTGGACTTGAAAAGCGGATACTGGCAGGTAGGCTTGGAGCCAAACGATAAAGAAAAAACTGCGTTTACAATTGGAACTGGATTATGGCAGTTCAAGGTCATGCCATTTGAATTTTGCAATGCTCCTGCTACTTTTGAACGATTGATGGAGTCGATACTGCGTGGACTGTCCTGGAAGACATGTCTGGTGTACCTAGACGACGTGATAGTGTTGGGCCGGTCTTTTGAAGAACATCTTAAGAACCTAGAGGAGATATTCCAAAGTTTACGCAGGGCAAACCTTACATTGAGCCCCAAGAAGTGCCACCTATTTGGAAAAGAGGTAAAATACCTAGGACATGTCGTTTCGGAGACCGGAATAAGAGCTGACCCTGACAAAATAAAAACGGTGCAAGAGTGGCCTACACCGGCAGATATACACCAACTACGCAGTTTTCTAGGATTGTGTACATATTACCGACGTTTCATACTTGGGTTTGCGAACATTGCCAAACCGTTAACAAAATTAACCGAAGATGGACAAGAATATGATTGGAATGACGACTGCCACAGGGCATTTGAACAACTGAAACGGCTACTGGTTACAGCACCAATTTTGAGTTATCCACGGATGGAGGGAAATTTGTGTTGGATACCGATGCCAGTAACACAGCTATAGGAGGCGTTCTTTCTCAAGTGCAGGACGGACAAGAAAAAGTTATTGGGTATTTCAGCAAGGTCTTGTCGCGGCCAGAAAGGAACTATTGTGTGACAAGAAGGGAGCTGTTGGCCGTCGTCAAATCCGTAGAGCACTTTTATAAGTACTTATACGGCCGTAAATTCCTGTTGAGAACAGACCATGCTGCACTGAAATGGTTATTGCAGTTTCGAAATCCTGAAGGGCAAGTGGCAAGGTGGATAGAGCGGCTGCAGGAATATGACTTTGATACAGAACATCGTGTAGGAACTAGCCATCGGAATGCAGACGCTCTATCAAGGAGACCTTGTCCGGTGGACTGCAATCATTGCTCCAAGATGGAAGAGAAAATAAGTGTCATCCATAGAATGACGGTAACCGATGATACTTGGCAACCCGAAAGAATGCGAGAAGACCAGGAGAATGACGCCGAATTGGGACGTATTATTGAGTGGAAAATAGAGGACAACGACCAGCTTGGGAAGAAATTAGTATTTTAAGTAGGAGCCTGAAGGCATACTGGGCACAGTGGGACTCCTTGATGATGGAAAATAGAATCTTGAAACGACGCCTGGAATTTGAAGATGGCACTGAGAGACTTCAAGTTGATAGTGCCGAAAAGCAGAGTGCCGGAAGTGTTGCAGCACTTGCACGATGGTATTTCCGGAGGGCACTTTGGCGTGAAAAGAACTCTCGAGAGAGTGAGAGAAAGATTCTATTGGCTGAACTGCAAAGATGATGTGAAGGAGTGGTGCCGGAAATGTGAATTGTGTGCCTCTGCAAATGGCCCGGTCTCAAAACGGAAAGCCCCAATGAGACAGTATAACGTGGGGAATCCTTTTGAGAGGGTAGCCATTGATATAGCTGGTCCGTTTCCTGAATCAGAGAAAGAAAATAAATACATCTTGGTTGCAATGGATTATTTTACCAAATGGCCGGAGGCATATGCTATACCTAACCAAGAAGCCGAGACGGTTGCAGATGTACTAGTCAGGAGTTGTTTTGTCGTTTTGGAGTTCCGTTGGAATTACACTCCGATCAAGGTCGAAACTTCGAATCAGATTGTTTCAAAATGTCTGCAAGCATCTTGGAATCAGGAAGACTAGAACCACGCCACTTCATCCCCAATCGGATGGAATGGTTGAAAGAATGAACAGGACGTTAGGAAGTACCTGGCCAAAGTTGTCTCTGAACATCAACGAGACTGGGACCAATATCTGCATTTGTTCCTACTGGCGTACCGATCTTCGGTACATGACAGCACAGGGTACTCGCCCGCTTGCGTAATGCTAGGACGTGAATTGCGGCTACCATGTGATCTTCAGTTTGGATTTAAACCTGGAGAAGAGATCGCAGGTGAAGATTACGTTAGTAAGCTTCGTGAAAGATCAAATAGTATTCACGAAAACGTCCGAAAGAATATACAGGCAGCAAGCGATCGAATGAAATCACAATATGACACGAGAGCACAAGAAGGTGGTTATCAACCTGGAGATTTAGTGTGGTTGTACAATCCACAAAGAAAACGTGGATTGTCGCCAAAACTACAAAGACAATGGGAAGGGCCGTACGAAGTGTTAAAAGGATTAATGATGTAGTGTACCGGATCAGAAGATCCCTCGTGGTAAACCGAAAGTGGTACATTTGACCGTTTAACATCCTACGCTGGCAACAACCAGGAAGACTCAAATAATGATAATGGTGTTCGGCAAGTTATTAATCATGAGCCAAATGTAGATTTTGAGAGCTTTATGGCGGCGTATGGTGGTTCCGCTAAAGCGAGATTTGGCGTTGTTGTTGAAAACAGCAAGATCTGTTTAGAGCACCAGAAGAGTATTCCTTGCACATTGCGTAGCTCAAGATTTGGCAATGTCAAGGGAATAGCTGTTGTTTTCAAGAAAAAGTTTGGATGTGTGGATGAATTAGTACAACACCAGCCAACTGTAGGAAAATCTTTGGTTCTTCAAGATAAAAATCGTTATGTTTACTATCTGGTCACCAAAATTCTTCATGGCAGAGACCTAGTTATGGACATCTATGGGAGGCTTTGCTAAATCTTAAGGCACAGATGATGGAAAATGGAGTAACGAGACTAGCGGTGCCCAAGCTGGGCTGTGGACTGGATCGCTTGGATTGGAGGATAGTCCGAAATATGCTAGAAGTAGTTTTCCAGGGAACCAACGTCCAGGTTCTTGTTTGTTGTTATCAACCGGTTGCCTACCAAGACCATGAAAAGAGTGTTGACTGTTACTTCCAACGACGCGGTGGATGCACCAGAGGAGATAGCTGCCGATACCGTCACCAGTCATCGAATTGGCGTCAAGATGGATTTACAGTTACGAGACGTAACGGTTTTAAAGAGGGGGCAGTGTTGCGATCCACTATTAGGCAACCCGTCAAACATACAAACGCCCGGGGCACAGCGTATTCTTCAGCATTCGAGAATCCTTCTACAAAGTTCTAGATAATGAGTCATATCTTAATGCAGGGTATATATAAGGCCGCTTATGAATGTAAGAGTTAGTCTATTCTTGAATGTCTAATATAAATTATGTCGTTGTAAAGTAAACGTAGTTGAGTTTTTAGAATATATACATAAATGATATGCTGTGTCTAATGTGCATGCAGCTTGCAGTATACATAAATAAATAGAAGTGTATAAACAAATAGTTGTGTTAGTGTGGTTATTGGACCTAGGGTAAAGAAGTTAGTTTAAGAAGATATTAGTGCTTGTAAATTCATTAGTGTAATAGTGCTTCATTGTTAAGTGGACTGAAAACATCTATAAATAAGGCATATACTGTTAATTAGACTTGTGAACAGTAAGTAATAAAGACCATTATTATTACTTGTTTTAAATTAAAGAAACGCGGTAGTAGTAGCCCGCTACAATACTTTTTGTCGATAATTTACAAGCGCTTAAAAATGGAATTTTATTCTTGTACAAATGATCTTAAATCACTTGGATGTACACTGCTCTAAGGTATCACCGTGCACTACTCCCGCTATTCAAGACCGCTACAAACCTTCCCCTCCTCGTGCCTCTGAGGAATCATCGAATTCGTTTAGCTGTAGTGGTCCGTCAACTTCAAATGTCGTTTTATTTAATTCTTTAGCTAAACCTTCAGTTGTTTTACTTTACACCGTTCAAGTAGAAATTGCAGATATCTCTTGGTTCTTTCCAGCAATTTGGCGGTTTACTCGATTCGGGCAGCATGACTTCTTTTATTTTGCAAAGTAGTGTGAAACGTTTAGGTTTTCGTACTACTCCACATTGTCTTACTCTTAGTGGTTTAGGTTCCTTGCGCTCTGCTGCTCAGCATAGCACTGTCGCCGTTTCGCTCAAACCAATAGGTGTTTCTTCACCGATTATTAATTTTCAAGCTGTAGTACTTCCAAAATTTGTGAAAATTTACCTACTTCTAATATTTCTTTACAACATTTTAATCATCTGGCTAACCTCAAGCTAGCTGATTTGCTCTTTGCTCAATCTGGACCCGTTGATTTCTTACTTGGCGCGGATATTTTCCCCCAAGTGTTATTAGACGGTCGCATCCAGGGTGATAGCGATCAACCTGTTGCTATTAATACCATCTTCGGATATGTTTTAATGGGAAACATACCTTCCTCGCCCGCTTCTGAAATAACTAGCTTGTTTTGTATGACAGATTCTACTTCCCCATTGAAAGATATTGTCGCTAAATTCTGGGAAGTCGAAGCTGTCCCCGCCGCTCAAACTTTCACGCTTGAAGAAACTCTTGTTGAAAACATTTTGTCGATACGTTTCGCCGCAATGAACAAGGTCGCTATGTCGTCTCATTGCCGTTTAGAGATCATATACCATTTTTTCCAGGTAGTCGTGATCTTGCCTTACAACGATTGTTTCTTTAGAAAATCGTCTACTTAAGCAACCTCGTGTTTACGAACAATGCGTTTCGTGCATGCGTAAATATCTTGATTCTCAACATATGCAATCTGTTGTTATTGGGTCTCATTCGGATTTTTCTTATTACATCCCGCATCATTGCGTTGTGAAACCCGAAAGCGTAAGTACGAAATTATGAGTTGTTTTTAACGCTTCCGCTAAAACTTTGTCTCAATCGTCCTTAAACGATCACTTGTTTGTTGGGCCGAAGTTGCAACCCGATATCACCGCAATTTTGCTACAATTTCGTTTACATCCTTATGTTGTCACTGCCGATATTCGTCAGATGTACAGACAAATTCTTGTAAATTTCGCTCAGTGTGACTATCAACGAATTGTTTGGCGCTTCTCCCCTGAGGAGCCCATTCAGGATTTTTAATTAAATACCGTTACGTATGGAATCAATTGTGCTCCCTTTCTTACCATACGCACACTTCAGCAGTTAGCCGTGAACGAAGGGAATTCTTATCCGTTAGCCGCTTTCGCACTTCGCCACTATACTTATATTGATGACATCGCTACTGGTGGAGATTCTATTGACTCAACCCTCGCTCTACGTAATCAACTAATTGCTCTTTTAAAACTTGGTGGTTTCGAACTTCATAAATGGTCAAGTAACCATTCCGAATTATTAAAAGATCTTTCCGCTACGCAGCAATTCGCGCAACCCTACTTCTTTGAGGATCCTGATACTCAACCCCTAAAAGTTTTGGGTCTTTAATGGAATCCCACTTCAGATAACTTTTGTTTTCTAGTTCAGCCACTAAGTACCTGCTGTATCAAATGCAACGTACTTTCTAACTTAGCCCGTATTTTCGACCCCATGGGACTTTTATCCCCTCTTACTTTTCTGGTAAAACACTTAATTCAACGTTTACGGTCGTTAAAATTAGTTTGGGGTGCTCCCCCTCCCTCTGACCTCCTCCGTTTGTGGGAGAGATACTTACATGAGTTACCGCTTCTTTCGGATTTCGCTTTACCCATCTTGCTTATCCCGTTACAGTTTACTACGTGCGAAGTTCACTGCTTTGCTAACACTTCCGAACGTGGCCACTGTGCTGTTGTTTATTTTTGCTTTGTTACCCCTTCCACCGTTGAAGTTCGCTTAGTGTGCGCTAAATCTAAGGTCGCACCCCTTCGTACAATCTCTTTACCCCGTGTCTCGAATTGTTGGCCGCCAGACTGGCATCGAAATTATTAATCTTTGTCCTCAAAACTTTTGATTCGAACCTTACTTTTCATAAAATTTACTGTTGGTCTGATTCCATGGTAGTACTTTCGTGGATTCGTTCCCCGCCGCAGCGTCGGAAGACTTTCGTCGCAAATCGTGTTGCTTACATTCAGGAAAACACGTCTCGCGCCTCTTGGCATCACATCCCCTCCACCAAAAATCCTGCCGACGTCGGGTTACGCGGTTTATTCCCTAACGACTTGTGCCAGTGTTCTCTATGGTAGGCGACTTCAACAATCTTGTTTGGGTCTTTCGAAAACTACAGTCCATATATTCCGTCTTCAGATATTCCTGAAGTTCTCACTGAACAATGCTCTATTGTTTTATCCGCTGTCGT
This sequence comes from Platerodrilus igneus, assembly GCA_036346225.1. Classification (NCBI taxonomy): domain Eukaryota; kingdom Metazoa; phylum Arthropoda; class Insecta; order Coleoptera; family Lycidae; genus Platerodrilus; species Platerodrilus igneus. The sequence goes on along the minus strand of JARFIW010000237.1, from coordinate 6,945,217 downwards.
AACATCCTCTTGGATTCAATCAATTCTAAAAAATCACTCTTTCTTTCCATTTATTACTCGCATTGTTGCTTGGATTCTCCGTTTTCATCATAATCTACGTCACCCACTTGAAAGGTACTCCGGACCTTTGTCATCTTCTGAGTTGCACAATGCTTTGATTCCTTTGCTTGCGTATACTCAACAATTTTATTTTACAATCGAGTTTGAAGCCATTCATTCTGGATCGCCTTTAAAAAAGAGTTTTCGCAAATTGTCCCCTTTTATTCGTGAGGGAATCTTGCGCGTCGGAGGTCGCCTGGCTCACGCGCCTTTGTCCTCTGACCGTAAATTTTCCGCTTTGTTACCTAGCAAAAGTCGATTCACCGATCTGTATATTACTTACGTTTATTTGAAATACTTCCACGCGGGTGCTCAAATGGTCCATTTTCTAGTCCGTCAGCACTTTGGGATTATTTCTGGAAAGCAATCTATCCGTCGTATTTTGAGTCACTGTCTAACGTGCTGGAAGACCAATCCGGTCGCATTTCAACCTCCCATAGGCAACCTGCCTTCATGTCGAACTCAAGTCAAACCTTTTTTATGTTTGGACATCGACTTCGCTGGTCCCTTTTCTATTACTGGGTCAAAGCTTTGCCCTTTGCCCTTAATGTAGAAAAAGGAATTCTTGTTTTTTTTTGTTTTTGTAGATTCTTTTTTTTCGCTTGAACATTCCGCCCCCCTTGCCTTATAATTATTTTTTCTTTAAAATGCGTTGCATTTTTGGTGGGCGGTATGTTCCGTTTATATTGTAAATAATTTATAGCTACATTTTATTTTCTAATGAGTTTATTTACGTCCGCCTCAAGATATTTAAATTGTTAGAGAAATTTCCCTGTTTACTTCAAGCATACGCCAACAAGTGCCGCGAGTGATAAAACTCTGTGTTATTCCACATGTGCAAGAATAGTATTGACTTGAAAATCCACGAAGCAAAAGAGAATCGATTTGTCGTTCGAACAGTCCGCATCACTGGTTTACATGTTTACGTAGAACTCCTAATTTGAAGAACTGTTTTTCTTCAGAACCGCTATTAACAGAAATATGCTTCGCTACGCCCGCAAAAGCAGAGTAAATGTTACATCGTTTTTTTCGTTGGCACGGCTTCGTCAGATGAGTGCTTTTAGTAAACGCTTGATCTGATTAGAAACATTAATTATATGTTGTTTGTAAATTATCACTTAAATTTTATGTACAGTCTACTTCTCTCTACCACAGAGCTATCGTAGTTTTGTTACCGCATTTTACAAAAATATCCTACGATCTTCCTAATTTGTACGTAGCAGAGCTAAAGCGTTAATTTTTGTGGTTTTTTAGATTATAATTTAAATAGAACTGGCGATTTTATTAAAATGCAATGCCTTTGAACACTATTATAATGAACTAATAATTATATAAGTTGCTTCAATAATAATTTGTCCAGTTTAAATTACTTTTTTCTCTTTCTCATCTGATTTTTTAATTCCTGTAGCCACAAACGTCACAGTGCATACAACAACATGGCCTTTTGGTATTTGGTATTGCTTTAGTATATTTTTTAAGGTGTAGTATGCTAGACTCGGCTGTTGTTACTTATTAAAAAGATAATGGATGTTCTAAAGATTTCTAGAGCTTTCTACCAATAAAAAAACGAATAAAGGTGTACATATGTTATATCCCTGAAATCGTATTAAGAAATCACATCAATCTAAATGAAAACCATAAATAACATCATTTATGAAAACTACTTGAAGATTGTTGAGACTCTATATGGCTAAATTGTTATGTAGTGTAGCGGGCTACTACTACCGCGTTTCACTAATTTAAAACAAGCAATAACAAGAGTTTTTATTACTCACTGTTCACAAGTCTAATTAACAGTATATGCCTTATTTATAGATGTTTTCAGTCCAATTAACAATGAAGCACTATCACACTAATGAATTTACAAGCACTAATATCTTCTTAAACTAAATCCTTAACCATAGCTCCATTAACAACACTAACACAATTATTTATTATTACACTTTTGTCTATTTATGTATTCTACAAGCTGCATGTACATTAGACACATAGTATAACATTTATGTATACTCTTGGACTTCCAAAAGCTCAACTATTTAACTTTACATGACATAATTTATATTCGACATTTTGATATAGACTAACTCGTTACATTTATTAGCGGTCTTATATATACTCTGAATTAAAAAGTATGACTCATTCTCCAGTAATTGCAAGAAGAATTCTCGGTCCCTGAAGAATATACAGTGCCTACGGCGCTTGTGTGTTTGACGGGTTGCCTAATAGTAGCTCGCAACAGTAGCATAAAAAGTTGTTTTAAAAAATGCAATTTGTTTTTAAACCTTTTACAGAACAAATAAGCTATTAGGAGAAAATGTATTTTCAAACTTTCGGTTTTTAAAGCTTTTCACATCGTTTGGGATGCATCAACTTTTTTTTTTTTAGAAATAGCAGCATTCCAAAGGCGAAGTTATAATTTTCCTGTAAATGACAATTTAGGAAATGGGATTCGTACATCCCGTCTAATAATGAAGTGTCTTCTGATCAAATTGACAAACTTCTACTTACTAATATAAAGTACCCGTGCTCGTAAATTTTCGTTTGTTCTTTTGTTTAAGATTTTGTCTTACATTGTTTCCCGTTATTTACTACAAAAGCACGTAGTTGAACGAGATATACATCATCAGAGGTTTCATCTTTAGATGATTCTTTAATGGGCAGTATTATTTAAGCGCAATTTAAGAGATAATGGAAGACCTTCTGCGGACTATTAACAACCAGCAGCCCTTTTTAATATCGTGCATTGTACTACGTACCCGAAACATTATTGCCAACAATAAGAAACCTCCTATCATAAACTCCTATCTAACATTACACGCAATGCAGTATTTAATGAAATCCATTATCTTGAGTAAGGAGCGCCCACTATTCAACTAATAGGCCTATACAAAGCCCAGTCTTATGAAACCTCAACATTAAACTCATAGCACGATTTAAATGACTGTCGAGTACGTTTTAGAACCAATAAAATTAAATCACTTGCGAAGATACTTACGTCATCATTTGTAACCGTATGTTGCAACTCAATGTAATTCGTAAAGAATAAAAGAGTATTTAAATTCGGTAGTTTCCGAAAAGCTTTGTTCATATGCAAATCTGAATAAAGTGGACTTGCAAATAAGATTTTATTTTCATACAGGTAGTTTGTTACGTTCAATTGTACCCTGTTAAATATTTACACTTTATTTAAGATTCTTTTTAAATAGTCCCACGCTTCCGTTCCGATAACTTATGTAACTACCTGTCATGGGAAGCGCACCTGATCATGCTTTATAATCTAATAAATTGATTTGTTTCCGTAAAACTAATACAATTGAAACAAGTATTTGTTCAACATTCTGTAGAATATTATTAGCATATTTAGTTTGAATAAAGGTATTTCGATCTATCTTTATTGTTTGAGATAACACAGCAAGTATACTCGGCCATCTACAATCCTTGTTTCCTAAAAAATATGTTCGCGTTATAAAGTTTGAATAACGTAAGTTTGTTATTGTAGTCGAATTTGTCGCTTTTCGTTATCTATTAATGCATTACAACGACTTTAGAAGTGTTCTTTTGACATGTGTTACACAAATATTCGAATCGATTATCAACTCGTTTCCTAATTTGACTATGCGAGTTATATTTCCCCAATCTATGTATGTATAACAAAATAGAAGTTATTAGTAATTATTACAAATTGTTAAAGAAATTATTAAGTCAAGTGCAACAATGTAAGTCAAGGATAATTAAATAAAGGTTATTTACATTTCATGAGAAGGGATGTAATACATTGTATTCCAGACGATAGTGATACTGCAGGTGGCAGTTCACAGACGGTTAAGAACCGTTATTACCGAGAAAGTAAGATTGTTACATTGTATAATGAATAGAATTAAGAAATAAGCAGACATGAGCTCAGCAAGTTCCCACACACATGTGAGGGGCAGGGACAACATAAATACCCCGGGAGCCCCAAGACCAGGCAGTCAGTCTCAAGCTTTAACATTGCAGTTTGCTTAGGCTACTTACTTCAATATTAATTCAATTATTATTTTATTTCGACTTAGAATTATTAATCAAGTTTGTCAAAATTCCATTGTAATTTCTGTATAAGAAATAAAATTTGTTACAAGAAGTTTTGGAAGAAGTTTTGAAAAAGACCGCTCCCAAGGGCCAAAACGTAACTGGCGCAGCGTACGGATCCAGAAAGGCACTACGAATCCAAAAATCGGAAAATTGGTGACCAAGAATTTCAATTCCCAATCTGGAAGAACCCAAACAAAGTTGGTGGAGGTACAAGAATCGACCGAACCCAACCAAACAAATTTGGACGAGGTATAAGGATCGACCGAAACCAAACCAAACAAAACTTGGACAAAGTACAAAAATCGACAGAGTCCAAAAAGTGACGATAAAAATTATGTAAGTTAACTTAATACCTATTGATTCCTTTTAAAAATTATTTGAGGCTAGCTAGTTAGAGATTTTTTATTATTACTTTATGTATGTACAGATTTTTTTAATTATTGCAATTTATGCCATTTTATGAACATAATTTAATACGAGAAATTATTTTCAAACACGAGAACTTATTTTAAGAGAATTTATTTTTAAAACAAGAAAATTTTTAAACACGAAAACTGAAAAATGCATTTACGTGCGCAAATTAGTACAATTATTACGAATTATTATTAGTACAAAACGAAAACGATTTTAAAATACAAAAATAGAAAGCAATTAATTTTGACAATTTTATGTCCAGAAAATTTTATTACCGAAAGCTTAATGTATAAAACGCAACTCTTGTAAAACAATTAATTATAGAAACGACTATTTAAAACTTAACGTTCATTTCTATAAATTAAACACTCATTGATTAAATTGTAAAAACATCTTTGTAATTATTATTAAATTAACAAAGCGTGCAACGTTACAACGCAAATTCTCATTACTACTGGAAACCCTTATTGAATAAAACTGTTCACACATCGCAACTTTATAAAAAGTTATAATTAAATACCTACATAATTGAAAAGATTCATTCAAACGTGACATTTTATGATTAAATACTTCAGCAAATTAAGGAGGTTTATAATTATAAGAAAGACGCAATTCGTTTATTACCGAGACTGAAAATAAAACCTTTCAGTAGACTTAAAAATTTTATAATTAAACAATCTTCTTGTATAATTATAAAAAGAAACACTGATGCAATTATTGTAACACTGACTGAAAAACTTGAAACTCTATAATTAAACATTCAAGGTAACGAGACAATACAATTGACAGGAAGCATTTTATGCAATACAACACCTACGGAAACGAGATAATTATAACAGACACTCAAGTACTCAGCAGGGCTGAAATAAAAAATCATAAATAGCGCAAAACGTACAAAGTATAACGTGATTATTGCAAAAATTATTAATCCCATAAAAACTATTTCAAAAATTAAAACCCACGACAAATGTAGCATCCGCGAAGTATAAAAATATACAAATTCAAGGCTACATCAATTAATCAGACATTACCAAGCACAAATTCCTTAATTTAATTATAACACCGCATAACTACGTATAAAATATAAGTAAAGCGACTCTTTAAATAACCCAACATAATCCAAACTGAAAAGTAATACAAATTGTAAAGTAAATCTCAATTTTACAAAAATTAGATATTAACTAAAACCGAAAGTAACAATTAATTATTAGAACAGCCCAATTTAACGGAAATAAAGCTTTATTAGGAAATTTCATTATCGCGTGTGAAATATTTATGAAAACCTTTTACAAACCAGGAGATAACGAAAGCAATGTTCTACTTTTACGCCTAATGCTAAGTAAACTGACCGGAAGGACACTAACGCTAATAGCCAGCTGAGACGATTTAGAACAGTGGGAAGATTTTAAACGTATATTGATAGCATATTTCGACGACCAAGGAAACACCAAATGTCTTATCCGCGATCTAATAAACCTTAGAATGGAAAGTAACCAATCTCCATATCAATTGGAAATGAAGTGCCAAGACATAAGAAGTTTAATTTTAGAAAATTAAAAATCGAAGAACCCGACCAAAATATCCGCCTACTAAAAACAAAAATGTACGACGAAATGGCACTGGACACTTGTATAAAGGTATTACCTGAACGATTATCAGATAAAATAAGATTCCAACATCCCCAAAATTTAGAAGAAGCAATGAATATGATCATAGATGAAGAAGGCGTCATGTGTATTATCGAAACAGACTATATAACCCTAACGCGAATAAAAACCAAAAAAACCATACAAGCCGCAAAACAAACAACCACCCAACCAAAATTTAGTCCATTTAACGCACAAACGAATCAACCGCGAATTAGTAACACAAATTTTAATAACGCGAATTTTAACAAACAATTTAGACAATTTCCCAAACCAACATTCAACTCAAATTTCACAAAACCCACATTTACACCAAGATTTAATCAAAAAGTAAACCAACAAAGACAAACATTCGGCGCAAACCCCATTAGAAATACACCGATGCTAAATAACAATAATAACTCTAGCAGTTATTACAAACCAACTCCTATGGACACCTCATCTGGTAACACCAGACAAAATACAAAAATATCGCAAATCCGACAAGTCATAATCAAAAACGAAACGTTACCTCGGAAGAATTATTTCACCAAGAAGTAAAAGAATCTAACGATGAATCAAACCACTTAGAAAATTATGAACGCGACGAACCATGCGAGAATTAGGATGAGGACGACGAAGAGAATACGTGCTCAAATTTTCAGATAGACCGAGTTATAAACGACCAAACGTAATCAATTTAAATAATATCAATCAACAAGTATTGCCATACATAGAAATACCCCACGCACAACTTAAATTATTAATCAATACGAGATTCTCAAAAACACTAATTAGCCCCCGAACCGTAAATAAACATTATTTAGATTTTGTAGAGAGAGAACCTTTTAAAATTAAAACAGTCCACCAAATGACACTACTTATATTCATACCTAATATACCCCTACCACAAACCTTCAACGTAAAAATGAAACACAAATTTTGTTTTTTCGAATTTAACGATAGATACGACGGACTAATAGGAATGGACCTTCTAAGAAAATTAGGAGCCAATATAGATATAAAAAACCGTTTATTAAGAACAAAACACTGACAAATCTTTATTAAATTCCAAAATACCCAAACCGAGCAGAAATACATCATAGAACCCCGTACAGAAAAACAAATAAAAATCCCAGTAAACTGAAAAAACGAAGTAGGAATTATATACCACATAACATTTCAACAAGGAGTAGAAACCCCCACAGCACTAGTACAAATAAAAGATAATTATGCCACTACAACAATTCTAAACTCACTATTACTAACAAACCCAATTAACGTAGAAGAATTGAACTATAACAAAATGGAAATAGATGAAAATTGAGAAAACGATTACAACCCCGTAGAACACGACAAGATGTTAAGAAAAAATTTAAGTGACATTCGGTTCAATACCGACATTAACAAAGAAGAGAAGAGAGCAATTAAAAACTTATGTTTTGAATACCGCGCTATATTCCATTGCGAAGGAATACCCCTAACCTTTACGAACACAGTCAAACACAACATAGAACTAACAGATGACAAGTCAATTTTTGCAAAAGCATACAGACTAGCTCAGGCAAGCCAAGAAGAAGCCGATAGACAAGTAACAGATTTATTAGAACACGATATAATCCAACACTCCAACTTACCATTATTATACTCTAGGTGTTCTATATTCTAAGGTATACTGTTAAAGTCCCGCGCGTAATTGACAATAGCCACTACGAAAGTTGACAACATAATAAATACGTGCGTAATATTGCGCAATAAGGGGTAACGTCATTATTACGCCTCAAATTATTATCACATACAAAGAAAAGATAAATGTACTCACGTAAACTGTGAAACTCGTCACAGCATTGCAGCTACTCTCGCGTCAGGATCTCGTTGTTGGTTGGGCGTTCTTGGGCGTTGTTAGGCGTGGGTAGGGCTTCGCCCCCTCGTCGAAACCAGATTAATTTGTTTCCCTCTTCTTGTGTAGCGGTACGGTAAAGGATCAACCAGGTAGGAGGAACGATAATAGGTATAAAGCAAGAAACCTACATATCTGAAAGAGAAGACAACGGTACACCACAGATAACCACACGGTCCGACGTTTTGTTGACTAGTCTCTAACGTGCCGGAAATCACCACTTACTTCCACACTCCGCGTCTGCGCAATCTCGGGCGCCGATGCAACTATCTAAAGTGGCGGAAATGCACGCACAAGTCTTTTAAAATATTGGCGCGAATTCACTCGCAAATTAGAAACTTACAATGCCAATTTTGGCATGTAACACCATGAAGCAGTCCCGTATTAATAGCACCAAAGAAATTAGCTGCATCAGGCAAACGAACATATTGAATGGTAATAGACTACAGAAAGCTAAACGAAAAAACGGTAAATGACAAATACCCACTACCCAATATCACCGAGATTTTAGGCAAATTAGGAAAGTGTCAATACTTTTCAACATTAGACCTCGCATCAGGATACCACCAAGTAGAGATGGACGAGAAAGACACTGCGCATTTAGTACACTTAGAGGACACTGTGAATAAATTCCATTTGTACTGAAGAACGCACCCGCCACTTTTCAACGAGTCATGGATAACATATTACGAGGAATACACAACAAAAAATGTCTTGTGTACCTAGACGACATCATACTATATTTAACATCACTGGTAGAACAAACACATAGAAAGATTAAGAGAAGTATTTGAAAGACTAATAAAAATACATTTTAAAGTTCAATTAGACAAGAGCGAATTTTTATAGAAAGAAGTAGCATTTTTAGGACATAATAACACCCCAAGGAGTTATGCGAAACCCCGATAAAACGAACGCAGTACTAAATTTCTCCATACCAAAAGCGAACACAAAAAAATTAAAGGATTTTTAAGACTTAGTGGTTATTACCGCAAATTCATTAAAGGTTATGCTCAAATAACCAGGCCCTTGACACATTGTTTAAAAAAAAGAAATAGAATTGAACACACCACAAGAATTCATTAAAGCCGTAGAAAAAATTAAATGTATACTCACGAACCACCCCATATTAGAATACCCAGACTTTTCGAAACCATTTATATTGACAACTGACGCATCAAACGTAGCACTAGAGTCAAGGAAAAGTAGGTAGCGATAAACCAATCAGCTACGCATCCAGAACCCTAAACGAGAGTGAATAGAAGTATAGTACAATAGAGAAAGAATGATTAGCCATAATTTGAGCAACGAAATATTTTAGACCATATCTTTACGGACGAAAATTCTATATATACACCGACCATAGACCATTAGTATGGCTATTCAAACTTAAAGAACCAAATTCAAAATTACAACGATGGAGAATCAGACTAGAAAAGTACGATTACAAAATTATACACAAAAAAGGAATTTATAACAATAACGCAAACGCCCTACGCAGAATACAGCTCAACCGCAATAGAAGCGGAATCAATCATAGGTAACGTTGACGAGACAGAAGTAAAAGAAAACCCAGAAGAAATAGACACCATACATTCGACACAAAACGAAGGGCTAAAAATCGCGATTAAAATATTAAATATTAAAATATTAAACCAAATCAATTTATAATTATCGAAGTTTTAACCAACCCAATCCCGTAAAATATAGGCAAATAAACAATAAGAAGATATACCAAATCCAATTAACTAAGGACGACAACAAGGAACAAATAATTAAAATTCTAAAGGAATATACCCCCGAGAAAAAACGATTTTACTTTTATTTCGACACCGAACATTTATATAAGCGATTCTCAGAATTATTCGTTAAATTATTTAATAACTGTGGCCCTGAACTTATCAGATGCACAAGAAAATTAATAACCTTAAACGACCCTGAAGAAATAAACGACGTAATTAGAAACCAACACGAAGACAAAACCAACCATCGTGGAATTAATGAAACATTAAAGCACCTTATAAGACGATACTATTTTAAAGACATGAAATAATTAACCACAGACTTAATCAACCAATGCGAACTATACGATAAAGCAAAATACGACAGGACACCCCCAAAAATACCCTTAATGTTAAGCAAAACACCCGACAAACCTTTCCAAAAATTACATGCTGACACTTTAGTAGTAGAAATATAAAACTTTTTAACAATTTTGGACGCATTCATCAAAATAAGTCAAGCAATACCCATCACCTCTCAACATAGCATTGATGTAACGCGAGGATTTTTACAATACTTTACATTTTATGGCACACCCGAAACCATAACTTTAGATAACGACAGCGAATTTAAAAATGAAACGATACAAAACACTTTGGAACTTCACAAAATAAAAATTGATTTTATAACCGAAAACCACCCAGAATCGAACGGATTAATTGAAAGATTACATTTAACGCTATTATAACAGATCAGATTACTAAGATTAACTTACAAGAAAGAGCACATCACCAATTTAATGTCATACACACTAATCGCTTACAACAATACTATCTACTCGTCAACAAATTTTACACCTCTAGAATAAACATTAGGACATTCAGATTCCCATAAACCTTACGGCATATACTATAACAAAGAAGTATACCAGCAATATGCTAAAGACCATAAAGAAAAATTAAAAATAACTTACGATAAAGTAAAAGATAAATTAGATAACGACAAAGAACGTATCACCACAACCCGCAATAAGAATGCCGACGCAAATAAATTTTTAATAGAACAAACCGTGTACGAGAAAACTTCTAACGTAAACGACACAAAACGTCACCCAGGAATTTAAACCCGTTTAAAATTAAAAGAATATCAGACAAAAATATAGCCGTAGTAGACAACGGCAAGACAGTAAAATACATTCATTTGAAAAACCTAAGGCACCATGTAATTTCAGATGGACAGTCATCACCCTTACCGTCAACCTCCACCCAGGTAGAACGGACAATGACATATTAATTTAAGACATAAGAAACAACCCGGTATAATATCAATCAAATTAGGAAGTAAGCATAATACAATAGACTACTGGGCATTCGCACAAAAATTCGATTTAACGGAATTAGAACAAGAATTTCACATAGTCAAAGATAATTATTACAGACTGAAACAATCAATGGACCCAACCAAATTCGGAAAAGAATACGCAATACAAATGATGAATTACAACAGTATAATAGAAAGCATTTTAAGAAACATAGAAGATAAATTTAATAGATTAATACTCACGGAACAAATTACAAGACGAAAAAGAAGACTAATTAACGGACTAGGTAATATAATAAAAGCTATCACAGGCAATTTAGATAACCAAGACGCAGAACGTTATGACAACGCAATGCAGCAGTTAATCGAAAACCAAAACGATATAAAAACCATTGTTAGCAACCAAATATCTCTAACCCAATCAACTATAATAAAATTCAACGATACGTTAAGAAAGCTAGTAAGAAATCAAGACAGTATAGCCAATAGAATACAAACCCTTGAAACTAATATCCAAACCACGATGTTAGGAATGTGAGACTTCATTAGATTCAATACAATATTCACCCAAATAATATCAACCCTTACTTTAATCCAACAAATTTTAGCCACATTAGATAACTCCATAACATTTGCAAAATTAAATACTTTACATTCTAGTATCATAGAACCAAATGACTTATTAAAAGAATTATTAAAAATTAGATCATTTATAATTAACAGTAAATTACCTTTTGATGTAATAGAATCAAACATTTTTATATTTGAAAAAATAACTATAGTGAAAGGCTATAACAACAAAATTACATTTTTAATAGAAATCCCCATAGTAGAGAGTAACACTTACAATTATTATCATTTATTTGCTTTTCCAATTAAAATTACTAGCATGTATCAAGTTATCATTCCCAAAACCAAGTTCCTTTCCTTAAATGAACTCAGTTATAGTTACACAAACAAAAGATGTAACGAACTAACTCCAAATCAATATTTATGCCAATCGTTGACAACAACAACTATCTAAGAAGACAGCCCTTGCGAAGTACAATTACTAAGATTTTCAAACCATTACGACAACTGTGAAGCAAAACCAGTACAAGTCAACAATCTGAAGATTCAGAAAGTTACAGAAAACAAATGGATTGCCGTATTTCCAACAGAAGTAATAGCAACCGTCTACTGCAATCAAGACGAGAACAATTTAGCACTAACCAGAAGCAAAGTAATCACCCTTAAAGAAGACTTATTTAAAATTGAAGAACGAAATCCTCAGAGTATATCAAGACCCCACAGTAACCAAGAAACTCACAAATTACCAGAACTACAATTCAAGATAACACAAACCGAACATGACGAAATAATCAAGAACCCATGCAACTAGAACACCTAGACTTAAACGATCTTAACTACGCTATGAAATTAATGGACAATTATAAAGAACATTTGAGTGAGTTAAAAGTGCCAAAATTACACTATGACAATATAAGCGTTTGGACAATTTTATTAATCATTTTAATCGTTTTTCTAATTATATATATATTTTACAAAATGTATCTTAGATATAAGAATAATAAAAACAATTTTAGACATACGGAACCAAAGGTAAATAAAGAAGTAACAAATATACAGTTACACACTTGTTCTCAGAAGATACATAGTTTGTTTACTCTACCTTATAGGCGGCAGAGCCTCGATAGATTATGAGGGGTTCCTGTTTAAAGTTTCAGCCCAGGGTAAACAGGATGTTAAATGGCTTTGAGTAAAAAAGGACCCTCTAAAGAGATCTTCCAGCCAGCTAAGCTTCTTCAACTTAGGGCAGAGCTATGAGCTAGGGTCGTAGGATGGTATACGATAATAAAAGAAGTTTTATTGGACGCCACCGTATCTTAATAGATGTTATAATAAGAGTCAATCCGAAGATCAGATACGGAAATCTTCGAAAAGAAAAAAAATATCTTTGACGAGCAACATATAAAAAAAATAATACTTACTTATGACTCTGCAAACTGGAATGGGAACGACGATCTCGTACTATCTGAAAATTTAATCACTTCTAAACATTTTTGGACTAGGGCTACGTTAGAGCCTAGTCACTTTATCACCAAAAAAATAAAGTATAGAAAGATCAACTAGTAAAAATTATGCTTCAAAAAAAATCTAAACCAACACCAATAACATCTCTCTCTTCACTACAAAAACTTTATAAATGTGGTTGTTTGCTTCTATAGAAAAATTACTAATGACTTCAATGAAAGAAAGCTTTAAGACAACTTATTCTTATTATTCTTTCTATTAATTTGCAAAAAAATATTTATACATCGCTTGTACAAAGTTATATGTACTAAAAATTTCGAAAGAATTACTTTTATTAACACCTAGTATTAATCTCTGATTATTCATAGGAAATTTATAATTGAAAAATTTATGTTAATTCTCTATAAGAAATATAGTGTTTTCATTATTATTTTACAATTTATATATGATACTTGAATAGGATCCTGTTCGAGTTTACAAGTAATAACTTAAATGCTCAGACTTTTTGTAGCTTACAGTACTACATTTTTAATTGATTTATTTGATGGAATCAAAGGTCAAAAAACACTTATTGTTTGAATTAAGCTGTACTTCAAGTGTACTGCCTAAAAAATTATACTCAATAACGTAACAAACAAATATCAACGTATCACATGTTTAAGTTACATTTTAGTATAACCTTGTAACTTCAAAAATTATCTTATAGAAATTACTTGGTGATTATAAGTGCATTTATGAAATATCCAACTATCAAATTCTAAACAAAATATTACGTGTATCAATTTAAATGACCATAAAAATTTTACACAAATTTTGTGTACCAAATTTAAGTAAACATATAGAATTTTCAAAAATTATTTGTACATTGTAAGTAATGGTTCCATGAAATGAAAATTGATCTAAAATTGAGGATGACTCACCACAGACAATCTGCTAGCCAACCAAATTTGTTAAACATCTTGGGTACTTACAATAGCAGGTGCGCGTAGCTGATACATGTGCCCGGGCTTGACCTCTATACAAACCAACATATGTGGAAAATTCCACCCTCTTGCATAGCCACATTTAAGGCTGTACTTTCAATACCACCAACATCCAAAAATGCTTCTGTGTTCCACAATAATATATACGAAAGATTTATTGCTCTACCACTCGACAAATCACATGCTTACATAAAATTTGCGTTCCATAACAATTATATACGAAAGATTTATTGCTTTGCAATTTTATACATTACGTGTTTGCTTTTCCATATTGTTTTACTTTACTTTGATACGATTTCGTACTTGCGCTAAAAAGAAACTAAGAACATGATTTGAAGGTAAACTTGAAAATTATTCACCTACCGTGGATATATTTTGCTTGATTATACTAGGTCGATACAACAACTAAAATGAGGCCATGGTATCCGTTGACACCATTTCACCTCCTTCTGGGACGGCATGTTTTATCAAAACCTGCTGGCCCACGTTTTTAACACTTGCTACGCTGATTACATCCCGATGTAGAATAATGAAGATTGGCCACGAGGCTATGTTACTATTCAAGCACGCGCAGAAAAGAGGATATTGTATCAAGATACATACAAATAGAAGAAATCTTAAACTTTACTTCGAGTATTTAAATACAGGTGGAGCTCTATGTATGAATTAGTAATATATCGTTTCTATCGGAATTTAATATTTACTGTTTAATAATGGATATTTGTTGAATAGATATTTAGAAAAAAACGTGTATTTAAGAAGCAGATAATCGTATTCGTTACAGTACCCTTAAGAATAATGAAGTTTAAAAATTAAGTAAACTAAACCCTTAATTCTTCATTTACGTCAGGAGGAGTTATGTATCCCCCAATCTATATATGTACAATTAATAGGAATTATTAGAAAATTAATAAGAAACTTAAGTTAGACGCAACATTGCAAATTCAAGGATAAATCAGAAAGTTATTAAAAGTTCACAAGCAAGTTGTGAAAACGGATGTAATACATTGTATTCCAGTCGTAAGTGATACTGCAGGTGCAGGTCACAGAGGTTAAGAAACCACAATTACTTAGAAATTAAAATTGTTACATTGTATAATGAATAGAATTAAGAAATAAGCCAACATGAGCTCTGCAAGTTCCCACAGACGTGTGAGGGGCATGGACAACATAAATACCCCGGGAGCCCCAGAGCAGTCAGTCAGTCTTGAGTATTTCAGCTTTAACATTGCGTTTGCTTAGGCTATACACTCTACTATTAATTCAATTATTATTTTATTTCGACTTACAATTATTAATCAAGTTTGTCAAAATTCCATTGTAATTTCTGTAAAAGAAATAAAATTTGTTACAAGAAGTTTTGGATGAAGTTTTTAAAAAGACCGCTCCTATGTCCAAAATGTAACTCGCCCTTAGAAGTGTTCTTTTGGCATGTGTTACATAAATATTCAAATAGATTATCAGCTCGTTTTTTAATTTGACTATGCGTAACAAATTCCGTTACTTCAAAAGCAATGCACGTTCTTGCGTAGGCTATATCCCCAGTGCATTGCTTTTCTACGTAGGCCGTGCTTTTCTACCTAGACTCAAGTGTTCTTCTACGTAGGCCAAATTATTTCTTTTGCGTAAGCCTAATTATTCTTTTATGTAGACCCAAATGATCTCTGGCATCGGCCCGCTGTTGGAGTTTTTGTCGCAGCCTTATTAATTCGGACTACCGAGCTGATGTTTAGCTGATTCACCTCGATGGATGCCAATGCACTATTAGTATATTGGCACTTGGAGATACGTTACGATTTTTGTATAGGGTGTCCTATAATTTACGCAAAATGTTATTTTAATAGAAAATACAGATTTGTTATTAGAAAGTTTTTATTGCTTTATAGAGTATACAGATTGGGGTTATGTATGGAATAGCACTCAGATAAATGGCCACCACGGCTTTGCTGGCAAATACGCATTCTTTTATTGAAATTTTCTATTGCCGTTTTACATAAATGTGGCTGAATTTCATTAATACAACGCCAAATTTCCTCTTTCAAAGTGATGGTGGTAGTGGGCTTGTTGACATAGACCTTTGATTTCAATAAACCCCAAAGAAAAACGTCCAGTGGCGTTAAATGGCAAGATCTGGATGGCCAATCCTGATCGCAAAAACGGCCAATTACACGATTAGGAAATGACTCATGCCGTAATTGAATTGTTTCTCTGGCTGTATGGCAAGTGGCACCGTCTTGTTGAAACCACATGCTGGTGACATCCATATCTTGGAATTTAGGCACTAAAATCTGGGTTATCATGGCACAATAACGAACGCCATTAATTGTTACTGCCTAACCAGTCGTATCTTCAAAAAAGAATGGTCCGATAATGTCTCGATCCCAAAATGCACACCAAACAGTGACACGTCGTGGATGCATTTGTTTCTCAACAATTACTCGTGGGTTTTCTGAACCCAAAATGCGATAATTTTGACGATTAACGAAGCCATCCAGATGATAATGAGCTTTGTCTCTGCAAATGATTTTGTTTGCAAAATCAGCATCCACTTATTGTTGTTCCAAAATTCATTCGACGAACTCTCTTCGCACTGCGTGGTCAGTAGGCTTCAGTTCTTGAGTCAATTGAACTTTGTAAGCATGAATCGTGAGAATTTGCTGTAGAGAGCTTCTCGAAATGCCCAATTTTTGACTACGGTGCCGAGTTCATGTTCCTGGACTGTCAGCAATACTCTCGCGAGCTGCTGCAATGTTTTCTGCTAAACGACTTTTGACAGGACGCCCAGAGTGTTTACGATCACTAATTGATTCACTTCACTGAATTTTTAAATTATTCTCTTCACAGTTGATGGTTTTAAATCACTATGTTGGTCATACTTTGTACGAAAATTGCGAACTGTGGCTGACACACCTTCATTATTTTTAAAATATTGCTCAAAGATGAAAATACGTTGTTTTTCCGTATAGCGCTCCATTTTTTACTAACCCAAAACTGTCAGCTGTCACGTTGTTATCTGCTTTCTCGTTGGCAACACTGTACCGTCAAATGGCGCCAAATTCAAATTTTGCGTGAATTATGGGACACTCGTTATATATATCGAGGGCATATTGCTTATCCACTTTTGCTGTTTGATGCACAACAAATGAAACACTGATAAACACAGTCACATTCATAGGTTTTCTGGGAACAAGTTTACCAACCCGTTCCGAAATTAGCTTCGCTGCTGTTTCCTGTTGCGTTTTAACCATTATACTTTTAACTTTTTTTTTAATTATCGATTAGTTTTTGTTACATGTTACACTACGAAATGCGCACTTCGTATTTCAATAATTAATAATTGTCCGTAAAATATAACTGCTTATTTATTTTTTGTCTAAAATAGAACTTTTGATTTTTATTGTGAATAAAAACTCGATGCCCCCTCTTTGTCTATGTGAATCGCCCCACTATCTGCATTTGTAATTAGCCCGGTCTTTCTAAATTTCTTTTATCTCTTTATACGTGATAGTGATTCGTGCGGGTTCTTACTTTATTTCTTTTCTGTTTCTGTCTGACACGTGCGTTTTAACCGTACAAATTTGGCGCCCAACATGGAGCTGGAAGGTATGTGAGCTTGTTTTCTTTTTGCATACCAAGGGTTATTATTTATCAGTGGTTGATGTTGGTCCGAAACCAATTCATCATACCGATTTAAATACTGGCTTTGCTAGTACTTCTCGTTATTTATTTTCAAATGCTTACTAAAACTTGTTCTACATTAAATGAATACGCTTACTTATACGGAACATTACTGTTTTAAGTGCAACAGTGGGCTGATATCACAGATCATTTGAGTTTTCACCGAAGAACAACTAGGTCTACGTAAAAAAAATAATTTGACTTACGTAGAAGAACACTTGAGTATACGTAGAGAAGCACTGCATACGTAGGAATGCACGGCCTACGTAAAAAAGCAATTCACCGGAGATATAGGCTATCCAAAGGAGCATGCATTGGTTTTGAAGTAACAGAATTCATTTCGCGAAAAGTAAGATCAGATTGAAAGTCAAATTAGGAAACGAGCTGATTATCGATTCGAATATTTGAGCAACACATGTCAAAGGAACGCTTCTAAAGTCGTTGCAATGCATTGACAGATAACGAAAACCGGCAAATTTGACTACAATCGCCTTTGTTAATCACATTTGTAGAAAACTTACGCTATCAAAGTTTATTACCACTCATAAATAACGCGAACATATTCTTTAGGAAACAGGAATTGTAAATAACCGAATATATTTGCTGTGTTATCTCAAACAATAAATATAGATTGAACTACTTTTACACAAACTAAATGGGCTAATAATATTCTACAGAGTGTTGAACAAATACTTGTTTAATTGTATTAGGATAAGTTTTACAAGAACGAATCGATATATTAGATTATAGAGCATGATCAGGGGCGTTTCCCATGACAGTTAGTTACACAAAATTTCGGAACAGCAGCATAGGAATATTTAAAAAGAATCCTAAATTAAGTGGAAATATTTAACATTGAACGTAACAAGTTGCGTTTGTTATTTGTAAATTATCGTCCTGATACTTTAGGACTCATAAATTCAGCTATTATACAGCACGTTTTCAAAAGTTTAGTGACACTTTTTAATCCGATTAGAAACGTGCAATAACTGCAATAAAGACTATTGTTTCTAGTTGTTTTTAAAATATTTTTGCTGCGTTACTTTTGGTAGCCAAGCTTTGTCAAACATTTAATTAATTGTATAAATAAAGTGTAGTTTGAAACGTACATTCTATATACACCCGCAGAATAAACTAATAAAATATAAATAAATAAAATATAAATAAACTATAAAAACTGACGTATATTAAAAGAGGGGGCAGATCATTTCTAGACAGCAGACAAAAACCTCCAACTCGATAGCGGTGAGGAATGACGTTAGAAAAAAAAGTTACACGGTGGTAACGGGACGTTATCTAAACCCCGAAACTATTAGTGAAAACCTGCTTTTGCGCGCTAAGAACGCGAATGTGATTACCAATATCCTTGCAAAGTGACTAGTGTTGGAAGCTCCTATCACCATAACAGGTTGACTTTTACCTTGCTACACTTCGTTTACAGTTTTACCTGGTCGGTAATGCAGTTAACAAAATGTTACGCTTAGATTCTGGTACATTGAAATGGCGATAGATGGCTCTTAAAAGCCGGTAATACAATTACCAAAGTTCATAAGATACACATGACGTCACTGATAATTTATATTGCGCCATAATTAAGAGAAGGTACATAAAATTTAAACAATAAAAATTAGATAATCTACTCACGTGAAGGATCCGTTAACCGGCAGGAAATCACGCCACGGTAACCTCGGCATCGCTGCTGGTAGAGTTGGACATCCAAATTATCTCGGGGTCATGGTCCAGGGTCATCTTCGTTCCTATATGCAGTGGAAGACGGGAATAGGGAATTAAGGAAAGATACTCAAGATAAGGAAATCTACATAATAAGATAACACGACACCCGGCACGACTGTTCACTTCAAAGTCCGGCGTAAAAAGCCACGTTTCCGCGCGAGAACCGCGGAACTCCCTACTCTTTGTAGCATTGCTATACCCTATAGGGATAATTCACACTTCCAATTGCACTATTGTGACGTGCCGGAAGCCCCGCCCAGTTCATTTAAAAATGTTCGCGCGTCTTGCGTATTTAAAATTATGGCGGGAAAACTTCCGTACATTAAAAACTGAACTAAAACAATGTTTAAGTGCAAATTCAGTTTGCACGTAACAATCGCGACAAAGCCACAAAAGAAAAAACTTAAAAAAAGAAAAAGTCTGTTAGCACAGTAACAGCTTAAAATCTAAGTCCTTACTACCCTACATAAACCCTAACTTAAAACCTACAAAATGTTTATATAAGGCGCCACCTGGTTTTTCGACCGATAACACGTCTACCGAAGTACCAGGAAACGGAATAGGTAGCCCGATAGTCTGTGACTACACTAATTACCGACAGCACAAATTTGTCGGGGAGCATGAAACACTACTTAACTAACACGGGTGCGACAAGTCGCCTAAACTATCTAAGCCTATCTAAACTTATCTAACTAAAGCTAACATAAAGTTCTTATATGCAAACACACATGAGTGTTGCATCAAACTCTTCTTCTTTTTGGCAAGAAGTGCCCAAATTTAAAAAATGTTCATGAGAGTGCGTCACCTTGCACTCTAGCAAATTTTGTTACTGGTACTTTGGTTTCCTAATGATGCACATTTAAAACTTGTCCATGACATAGTTGTGAATCAACAAATTTACCAAAAGTACCACCTACTAAATCCTTATATGCTAACCTGACAAATTACATTTCTAAATTGGGTTAGCTTTTTCACTTAATTTTCAGAAAGATAATTCCCACGTCTGGTCATATATACCACACGTTAGGACGATAAAAGATAAGATAAGATCTCAAATTGATGTTAAAGATAATAGATAAGGTAAAGATATTAAGCTTAAGTTGTTATCCTCAAAGGTAATGAATAAGATAACGGTATTAAGCTTTAGTTATTATTTGAGATACTCGATAAGATAACACGATATTAAGTTAAAGTGATTATAAGAGATAGTAGGTAACATGAATTTAAACAGAAGTTATTGCTCAAGATAACCGGTAAGATAACGCGACATAACTCGAAGTCATTCCTAACGGTAGTCGGTAAGATAACGATAAATTAAACCAAAATTATTACTAACAGTAATCGGTAAGATAACGATACTAAACTAAGGTTATTACCAAAGGTAATCAATAAGATAACGATATTAAACCTAAAGGTATTATCGAAGATAATAAAGAAGACAAAGATATTGGCCTAGTTATTACCCAAGACAATGATAACAACAAAAGAGTGGCTCCAACTACGATAAGAAAATCAGACAAAAGTTGACACAACAACTTACAAGTATCATTACAGATACAAACACACAAAAACAACTGTTTTAAGGTAGTTTTTAAAACGGTAGCACCTAAACACACAAAATGCCCAATTATAAGCAGTTAAATACAGATACACTGTCCCCATATGCTAAAACAACCGAGAATTTAATAAGATAACAATAAGAAGCAATAGCACCTCACCACAAAGTTCAATAAAAACAACGAAAAAAATGTTTATACGTTATGTTGATTTAGTAGAAAAACAAATAAAGATATAGTGTAATGATGTAGTATAATGTGGGCGACTGCAGTAATTCAGAAGAAAAACACATGGAATAGACAATCCTAGCCTTTGCAACTGCGAATATGAACTATTTCTTTCAATGGCATAGACTGCGCGTGTCCTATGTGAGCCCAAAGAAGAAAGCATTCACTCAACATCAGCCAAAACCAGTCATAAAAATTCAATGGGTTATTTCAACCAAAGTTACGACAATTACCTTTCAATTAAACCATATAAGAGAAATACTAAAGACCGAACAATATGTAGTAGGAAAATTTCAAGGGTTAATTAAATGAAACGACAGAGCTATATTGGGGTGTAGAGGATGAAGTGATATATGAGTAACGGTATGGTCGAGGAAAGTCAACGAAAAGAAAAAGATAGCTAAATTAAGGTAAGTAAAGTTAAACGTGTAAGAAATTATATACTATATGAGAGAAGGAATAAGTAATTAAAGATACTAATTGATGACGAGAACAAAAATATTAGGTAGATGGTGAGGAGAATGGGACATGAAAACTTAATTAGCATTTGGGTCAGCAGAGAATGGCTTAAGGTCTTTAATATGCCACCTGCCTTGGCGTTTTCCTTCAGTATCCTGAAGTTCATAGATAAGAGGACTAATAACACGTGTGACTTTACACAGAATGAATTTAGGGGCCAATTTTGAAGAAAATTTCTTAGATGCATCCGATAAGACATAGTTCTTTTTCCAAACTTGTTCGCCTAAGGCAAAGGAAATATTTCGCTTACGCAAGTTATAATGGTCCTTGCTCTTTTCGTAAGCTTTTAACAAATTTTTCTAACGTCGTTAAAGATAGAAGGTAATGACTGTTGGTCTTTGTCCCAGCGTACTTTATCGTCAAATTCAATTACGTTAGTATCGTCAGGCACTAAACCATAGTAACTCCCATCGATTGGGGTATATCTTCCAAAAACAAGAAAAGACGGAGTGAATTGGGTTGCTTCGTGTTTAGATGTACGCAAAGCTTGAGCAATTTCAAAGATATGTTCATCCCATGTAGTATGGTCTGAATTAATATAAGACGAGATAGCGGTAATTAACACTCGATTTACTCTCTCGGTAGGGTTTACTTGGGGATGATATTTTGCGTTAAACCAAATTTTTGTACTTTGTAACTTTTAACGAAATTCTGAAAATCTTTAGAGATAAATTGTGCACCATTGTCACAAAGAATAATCTGGGGACACCAAAGATAAGAAAGACATTCTGTTCTAGGAATTTAATTATTGCAGCGGAGGTAGCTTTACGTAAGGGTTGCACCATAACAAATTTAGAAAACCAATCGGTAACAACCAAAAGATATTGATTACCTCTTTTCGATCGAGGGAGAGGTCCTAATAAGTCAAGCGATATTAATTGAAAGGGATAAGATACACGCTTAAAGTTACCCATTAAACCAGGGCGAGCATCTTGCGAACTTTATGGGAACCACAAATTTTGCAGCTTTTAATGTAGCGACAAACAGATTGCTTAAGTGTGGGCCAGTAATACAATTCAGATATTTTCGCGAGAGTTTTGTAACACCAAGGTGTGCAGCTAAGGGATCGTCGTAACATAATTTGAGCACCTCACTGCGATTTGCAGTGGGCACAACGAGTTTCCATTCAGGTATATTCGATATTTTATGTGGGGACGAGGATACAAATTTATACAGTCTATTATTAGTTACTCGAAAGGTAGGAAATTTGTCGGGATTATCGGAAACTTTTTATCATATTGAGGTACCAGGTATCCAGAATTAAATTTGGAAGGTTAAGAGAAAAAACATCTCGAGATAACGCATCAGGTACGATATTTAATTTGCCTGGCCTATGCCTAACATCGAAAGTAAATTGAGATATACGCAAGTTCCATCTTGCCAAACGACCTGCGGGTTGTTTCAAGTTATTAAGCCAAGTGAGTGCTGCACAATCAGTGATTACGGTAAAGTGTGTACCTTCGACATATCCTCTAAATTTCTCGATGCCAAAGATAACACCCAATAGTTCTCGTTCGGTAGCAGAGTATTTTTGTTCGGCAGAAGTTAAGGCACGGCTCGCATAAGCGATTGGATGTTCTAAACCATTGTTTACCTGGAACAACATTGCACCTAACCCGGTAAGTGAGGCATCGGTTTGTATATAAAACTTATCATCGAAATTTGGAGAGATTAAGATAGGTGCTGAAGTGATTAGTGTTTTAATTTGTTCGAAAGCTTGTTGGGATTCTAAATTCCACTCGATAGTTTGGGATTTCTTTTTATTTTTAATTAAAGCGGTAATGGGTGCAGATATAGTTGAAAGGTTAGGTAAAAAAATGCGATAATAGCTAATCATTCCTATCAAACGTTTGATTTCGGTAACAGTTTTGGTGTTTTAAATTTAGTAATGGCATCAACTTTAGCAGGATCGGCTCGTAAGCCTGTCCCATCGACAATAAAACCAAGAAATGTAAGGGATGAACGACAAAATTGAGACTTTTCCCAGTTTATCTTAAAACCTGCTGCATTTAAACGTTCAGCAACTTCATCTAATGTGGCGATATGTTCATCGAAAGAACTTGAGATAACTAAGATATCATCTAAAAATACAAAGGCACGTTCTTGATGTAAGATAGGACCTAACGTTTGATCCATAGTACGTTGTAAAGTTTGTGGAGCGTTACAGAGACCAAATGGCAAAAAATTATATTCGAAAAGACCTCGGCCTGGGACACAAAAAGCAGTTTTTGACGAGAAGATAAGTCAAGAGGTATCTGATAAAAGCTTGTCTAAGGTCGATAGATGAGATAAATTTTGCATTACGAAGCCTGCTCAAAATTGAATCAGTTCTAGGTAAAGGATAAGCGTCTGGAACAGTAACAGAATTTAGCTTCCTGCCATCAAAACAAACACGCCATTCGTCATTCTTTTTCCAAACTAGCAATACGGGAGAGGTCCACGGTGAATTTGAAGGAGAGATAACACCAGATACTAACATTTTGTCTATTTCCGCATGTAAATGCTTTTGTAAGGCAGGCGATAAGGGATATTGACGTTGCTTAAAGGGAAGGGCATCACCTGTAGAGATAACGTGTGTTGCCGTTGTAACACAACCAAGTTCAGAGGTATTAAGTTTGCGAAATTTGTCGATTGTAGCGTTAAGAGTTACATCTTGGGAATCAGTAAAAGAGATTTTGTTAGATATTCCTGTAGATGCACAGGAGTTCGTTTTAATAGAGGTTTGCCATGAAAAATCCTGAAAGTAAAGTGACAGATTAAAAAGTTTACAGAAATCAACGCCTAGCAGAAAAGGATACGCTAATGCAGGGACAATCAAAAATAAAACATCACGTTCAAGAGACTCTACACGAATTTTTAACTTAAGGGAACCGGTTACATGTATTTGATTATCGTCAGCTAAATTTATGGAAGTTTTTTCAGGAATAATTTGAATTTTGATATTTTGTTGAGATAATTGATGTAAACCTTCGTTATTTATAAGAGAACATGAAGAACCTGTATCCAGTAAAGCAATTACATTTAAGGAACCAATTGAGATAGATAAGTGTGGACGGTTATCGAAGGGTTTTTTAACAAGTTGTGAAACAGCGGTAGTCTTTTTATGATAAAAGGAATTGACGGTTTGTAACCACTTAGACCACTCGGCTGGAGTAGTATAGCATAATTCCTCTAATAAAGGTAAGGTATTTTGTACATTAATAGTAGCGGTATTATTATTAGATAAATTTAATGACGGTACAACGTTAGAAGTGGTTTTATAATTTAAATTTATTGGCGTCTGTGTCCGTTGGATGATTGGTGTTGAGGGCGATTTTGGTTTCTTGAGATATTCACACCCTGATTTGAAATATCTCGACGGGAGTTTCCGATACGTTAGGATTACAGTTGGTGCAGTTAGATTTGTAGATATTTGAGCGACCACAGCCATAACAAAAAATATTTTTAGGGTAAGTGCAGACAGTATAGTTATGTCCACTTCGCTTGCAGTTCCAACAGGTAAGTGCGTTATTAGTTACGGTAGAAGGAACGTTAAGTGTAGATACTTTACGGGAAGCTCGAACTTGGCAAGCTAGATCAGGTTCGAGAAGACCAGATAATTTCTCGGGTGGTGGTCGATATTTGTCAATCCTTGACCTCACTTCTTGGAGAGAGCGACATAGGTCTTTAAAATGAGCTAGCGAAGATATGGGCTGTAAAGCCAAACGTTCTGAGAAATGGGGGTTTAAGTATATGGAAACGAAATCAATGTTCAGTTAAATACATATTTTATAGATAATGACAGACAAGCCTTCCAAAATGGAAAATGGGCGCAGAGGATATGTTATTTAACCTATAAGGCAACAACGTATAGTCCAACACTTCTTAAAAAAGGTATACTAGCAATTTATTTCACTCAAGTGTTTTTTTAAACACTTAATTTTCATGTAAAAGATAAACCATAATGCAATTTTAGAATGTAACATAAAGAACAATGTATTTAAGTTTCAAAAAACGGCCTTTCAAAGTTAAGGAAAGCAACTAAAGATATTTTAATAGGTAATTCTATAATACTGTAAGGTAAGGTAAATACTTACATGAATAAAAGTAAAGTTCTTTAAGTGAAGAAGCTATTAATGCATTGTATCCTTATAAAGGAAATTATTCTAACCTAAAACCAAAGAAGAAGCCCCTGAAGTTCATAGCCTGAACAGGTTGAAGGCGCCATCTGCTACACTTCGTTTACAGTTTTACCTGGTCGGTAATGCAGTTAACAAAATGTTACGCTTAGATTCTGGTACATTGAAATGGCGATAGATGGCTCTTAAAAGCCGGTAATACAATTACCAAAGTTCATAAGATACACATGACGTCACTGATAATTTATATTGCGCCATAATTAAGAGAAGGTACATAAAATTTAAACAATAAAAATTAGATAATCTACTCACGTGAAGGATCCGTTAACCGGCAGGAAATCACGCCACGGTAACCTCGGCATCGCTGCTGGTAGAGTTGGACATCCAAATTATCTCGGGGTCATGGTCCAGGGTCATCTTCGTTCCTATATGCAGTGGAAGACGGGAATAGGGAATTAAGGAAAGATACTCAAGATAAGGAAATCTACATAATAAGATAACACGACACCCGGCACGACTGTTCACTTCAAAGTCCGGCGTAAAAAAGCCACGTTTCCGCGCGAGAACCGCGGAACTCCCTACTCTTTTGTAGCATTGCTATACCCCTATAGGGATAATTCACACTTCCAATTGCACTATTGTGACGTGCCGGAAGCCCCGCCCAGTTCATTTAAAAATGTTCGCGCGTCTTGCGTATTTAAAATTATGGCGGGAAAACTTCCGTACATTAAAAACTGAACTAAAACAATGTTTAAGTGCAAATTCAGTTTGCACGTAACAACCTGTGGCGAGTCCTGTGCAGAATCTTGATGCAGTCTCTGACAGAATAAAATAAAAGTTGTGAGTCAATTGAATTTCTTATTCTCCAGATTTTTAACCATCACATGTTGTTTGTTGTAATAATTAACTGGAATTGATTGTTAATACATGTAAATGTGTGGAGCTTAATAGTAAGAAAGACTATTCACGTTGGTGTACACTTATGTAAATTAAAGCGTATTGTATTGTATTCTCATACATAGAAGCTAATTATTATAAAAGGAAAGTAGCAAGTAAAATTTTCATTGCTTAATTTTCAACGAAGTTGTATCATTTTTAACCTAAAGTTTTTTTAGCTAAATGCGTATTTGACCCATAGTTCTTTTTTTTGTTGTTATTTATTCCTTTGAAAATCATGCTTTACAATATAGGTTAGACATATACAAAGTGCAGTGTTGTTCTCAGTTTATAGTTTATAGGAGGCGAGAAAGGTGTAATAAAGGCTTCATCAACTTCTGACGGCAGAATGAACTGCTAAAATAGTTATTCGGAACATGCACCATCCGGATAGGCCCTAATTGGGGATTTCTTTAGGTATGTTGGCGCTCAAAGGCTCTACAAAGACAAAGAGAATTTAGAAACGTTTCAAGGTAAGCGTAAAAGTATTTAGTAGAAGTGTCAGAATTTGTATACCCTTAAGTATATTTGCTTTCATAGCATCCAGCTCGTACCACTGAAAGCTAGCTGGTGCACTGATTTACTGTTACGGCACTTCGACCCCTGTAGAGTAAAAATAATTCAGAAACGTAACATCAATTCAGCACGTAGCACGTCAATAGTATTTTGCACATACAATTTCATAAATCATTTTCATAATTTAAAATAAACCAGAAAGTAAGACTGACTTCTTCACTTGTCTTATATATTTTACACGTATATTCGCCTCCATATTATAAATCTATACCAAAGTATGTATCACAAATTTTATGTATCTTTGTAAAACGCCAAACGTTTCCAGGTTTCTGTACAAAATTGCATAAGAGGCATTTATATCCTATATACATATCTAGCGTGGGTTAATAAATATATCAAGAGGAATCAGTTACTTCTAGACGATTTACTCGCGACGTGACGTACGTATACATCTAATAATTGTCATCCTACAACTGAAGCTCGTTTTATTTACAAATTCCTCGAAATAGAAAAATATGTAGATGAAATCGTCTGAATATAACAAGCGCTTTATATTTTATTTTACAAAAACGAATATTTCTACTTCGCGAACATATGAACAAAAGTATTGTCCTAACGCAAAAATTTTACATTTGAGACATTCTCGTGTATTCAGAAATTAAGCTTTAGGAGAGCCAAATTGACTCGTTTTTACTAAGTTCAACTGTTGCAGTAGTCCTTACATTAGCAGAAGCTCTTTATGAAGTAATGTACTTGATGATTAGTTGGCATTTAAAAGAACTTCAAAAAACGGTGGCCAAGCTTACTTCAAGTGTACAGAAGCTAACTAACTGTATTGGAACAACAGGTAGACAGTTGTGTTCATCCAGACTGTGTTGTTAATGTAACGAAAACTCTATTTGCACAAACAGTAGTAGAATATTGACAGGGCGCAGGCATAGTTTGGTTCTTTGATTTCTTAACTAACCTCATAATAGAAGCGGTGAGTTAGATTCTTGACCTATTGGAGCGACTTTTTAAGAAACTTCTTCCAAAAACTCCACTAACAAATTTATTTAAAACAGAAATTACAAGTGAAAATTAACAAATGGTTGCGTTATTTTCATTAACGCTTTTAACAATCCAAAAATTACTTTTCAATTACTTTCACTAATTAAATTTAATTAAACTAATTTTGAGTAGCTTGAACAACCAACAATGTTAAAGTTGTGAAGCTGGAAACTGACTGGCCATCTTGGGCTCCCGAGGGTATTTATGTTGCCCCTGCCCCTCACATTGCTTGTGTGAATTGCAGAGCTCATGTCTGCTATTTTCTTTATTTATTTATACAATACAAAGTAACAATTTTAATTCTAACAATATGGTTCTTACAGTCTATTATGACCTGCACCTGCAGTGTCAAGTTATGTCTGAATACAATGTATTCACATCCGTTCCCATGTCTGGTTTATGAACTTTCATTAACCTTTTGTAATGTTCTTCAATTATACATTGTTGCATCTAACTTAAGTTTTAATGATTTCTATTTCATTATACATATATATATATATATATATATATATATATATATATATATATATATATATATTGCTGTGATATTCCCTTATATTAGGCCCCACGACTTGGGCAGACCATAAAATGCTGTGATACTTCACCTGCCCCTACGATGAGCGTCCTAAAATGCTGTGTTATTTTCTTTATATTAATCAAGCACTTGTAAAAATGTTAATTTATAAATCTCTTTGCCTCAACTAGCTGATTCAATTAAAAAAAGCAATTCTACAATACACAGTATAATGATTAAATATTTACAACCTTTTTTTTAAATATCTTCCCCCTTTTTAAATTATTTACATCTCTCAGATTTTGAGAAAATGAAGCCAGCAAAACGAGATTTTTATTGTATTTAGAGGACTTTTGAAACGTTTCAAGTTGCTTATTGCCTTTCATAAATTTATCAAAGAAACCCCGGTTTTGTCGGCTATTACATTTTTGAATTATTATTGAATTAAAACAGTTTACAGAAATAAATCATATCAAAGTATTTAACCTGGAGTGGTTCAGTAGCTTCTCTGCATCCCCAAAAGTTTTCGTGTCCAGTCTGAATGTTTTGAGTCGAATTTGAAAGTTGACATCCAACCAAAATACTATCCAAATCGTTATTAATAAGTTTATTCCAATAAAAGGTTTTTCATCTCCGTAATTAACGAAACAGTAATAGAATATTTACCATGTCAGTGATTAATCTAACAGGCAGTAATCTCCAGAGTCTTCTTGACTCGTATCCAAAACCGTATTCAAAATCGTATCCAAAAGTCGTATCCAAGATCGTATATAGACTCGTATCCAAGATTCGTACCCAAGAGCCCTGTTTTATTTATTTTTAGAAATTGTATAATTTTACTAAATCTGGTTTACTTACGTCTGTAGTAGAACGGCTCGCTTACACAATTTTTACACTTTTATAAAAATGATTTTCACTTTACTTTTATTTAACTGTTTGCGTGAATAATTTAGCACTTTTGAGTGTAGTGACTGTCCAGTTTCAAATGTATACTAACTCGTTGTTCAATTGTTATCGTATTTATAGGCCTTGCCTCTTTGTTTGCGATTCGTTGATTTTACGTGTTGGGCGACACCAATTGTCTTATCTCTTGTGTTATTTCGGAAACTTTACCAATTGTGTAGTTTAATTGCTTGGAAGAACGCTCAAGTTGTCACGTAATTCATTCACATAACATCACATTTACTTCAGAAATCCCAGGAATTTTCGTTTATTGAATCGCGTATTCTTGTTATTTGCTTCATTCTAATCTAAATAGAAATAAATTTGGTGTTTGTTTATTTCCTAGTTAAATTGGATTTTTGAACAAATGTAATACTTTTCTATCACGTACGCTTTTCAAATAATGCATGGTTTAACCTGCGTAAATGATGATATATTTAACGCACTTGTTGAATTTTTATCTAGCCAATTCATATAGGTTTTTCGTTCATTTAATTTTTACGCATTTCATTACATTTTTAAATCTTATATTTGCTCCTAACTACTCTTGGATATGCGTTTAATCGCTTGTACTGTTATATACAGTGTGCTCTCAACTAACCATATTTATAATGACCTATTTACTCTTCTAATATCTGTAATTATGTGCTATTGTTATTTGGGGTTTTCTTTTGTTTATTCTACGACCCCTATGATTTAACCTACCCCTAAATTAACCCTATAATTACAGCAATATATATATATATATATATTACTCATATTTAGACCAGGGTAGAAAATTAAATAATCAAATCAAATAATTTTAATTACCGTGTATAAGGAATTTCATTAAATAATACGCTTTATTAAAACCTTGAAGCATAAATAAACTCGGTCGTTTCAGTAAAAATAAGAAATTTAAATTATCTATAAGACGCTTTACATCAAAAGAAGCAGTATTGAAAAGCGCAGTGGATAATTTAATTATTCCTAAACAAATGGAAATTACGTGCAAAATTTATATTAATGAACTCTATTTTAAATAACTGGTATTAAACAAAACGTACGGATAATAATTTGTATTCGCTAAAAATGAAAGGATGGAAATCAATTTTAATTGGAGTTAATTGAACCATTATCAATAATAAGCATAAAACTTGTAAAAACCCAATAATAGTCAAATCGTAGGAAGGTTATTTAAAATGTTACGTTTGAACACCCCTGCGTGTTTTTAAAAGGCAATTTCAAGTTAATTTGTTTGGATAAACATGTTGATTCTAAGGATATTGGAAACGATCAGATGCTTTAGCAGGAAATACAGAACACCTGCGTATTTTAAAAAGCTCATTCTGCGTAAATTTGGCAAATAATTAATGTTTCAAAGAATCTTGGAGAAACCGGGACTTAGTATTTACGAGAATGTGCGATACGGGTTTATTAAACCCAGATAACAGTCCGCGTGGACTAAAATATAATCGATAATAAAGAATCTAAATTTGCACCAATACGAACAGGTTAGAAAAGGAAAGAGAAAATGCGTCAAGCAAAGACACATATTGTAAAAGGGCGGGATTTAAGCAACGTCAAGGGGTTGCGATTGGTTAAAATAGGATGCATATATCAGAGGTAGAACAACAATTTCTGTATAAAAGTAATTAGTTTTTCTCGGACAACTTTGCGGGCCGTGTTGAAATTTTCTGAGATCTCAATGGGGTGAGGACTAAATTCATAAAAATCGACGTGCAGGCTACAGACTGGGAACGTAGAATGAGGAATTCGTTGGAATTACCCGTTTTAGGGAACAAAGCGACGTGTCGGCTATTCGCTATATATACAGGCGGGAATATGTGTTTCGCTCTTAGACTCTTAGACTTTCGACGATTCGATGCGTTAAAAGCTCGTGCATCCGCGACTTGATATTAAACAGTGCATTTTAGTTTGATTAAATAATTTAAAGTGTGCTAGTATATTTTAGTGACTCAAAATAGTTGGTTATTTTACGTGCTAACATGAATGTACTTCAGTGCACTTAGATACAAGGTAATAAAAGTTTATTATCACGGTACCAATTAGTAAAATTTACAACGACAAATGTATACCCAAAAGTAGGCAGTTTTGGCGTATATTGGTAATATTGGTAAAAGGAAGTATGAATTTCTTTGCTATTTTGCGGGGGTGTTAATGACTAAATGGTTCGTAAATGTGTCTGCATCCACTGAACCAGAGGCAGATATACACAGATGAGTTCCGGAAAAGCCTAGAAACAACTTTAAATTAATGGTGATGGAGAACATTTTTAAAGCGTTGACAACTTGAAGCTGTAAATAGAATCCGGTTGGAATGGTGTGATTTACAAAAGGGACGATTACACTGAAGCTACGAGGACAATAACCTTCAGGTAAATTGTACTATTTTGTTTGACATTTTTTGTGTGTATTGAATGACTTTATAATTGATTTACTTTAAATGGACATTAGTGGAATTTTTCTAACCATAAAATTTTAATTTTAAGATGAAAGTTGCTTGTTTAAGTAAAAAGGGGTATTTTGTTTTGATGTTCGGGAATAGGATGAAACTTTGGGTAGGTCTTTGAGCTCAATTAGACAAACCTGGTTAATTAACGTAAAGGGGTGGTAGATGCTCCCTTTATACTCAGACTCCGGTCTGCTTATCTTGTTATATTAATTAGTAGGCATCCAACAAGGACTTTAATTTTGGATGCACAGTAAAATGATAATAAAATTAATCCGGAAATTCTGTTTAAAACTGAATTTTATGTTCAAATTTAATTTGAAAATTTAATGTATTCTGAATATTGATGTAAATAGAGTTAACGTTGATGTTTGTGGTAGGAATGTGTTGTTTAATTTTTATGATTGAGAATGGAAGTTATCTAGAAGAGCAGCCGAGGCGATTAACAGAAGGAATCAACGGACCAGGTGATTTAAAAGGTTTCACAGCATTCTTGACGCCCAAACTGTGGGGCTCGAATGTTTTTTTTTAAAGGGCCAGTACCTAGAGATATGAGAAGATTCACAGCAATATATATATATATATAGATATATATTAATTTGTGATTTGGGATATGTAACTGGTGTGGTTTTTAAGAATCGAACACCTTTATAAAGTTACAACCCCTTTTAATACCTGATATCTAACCTTCATAAGAAGGAGTATCTTTATAAGAGTTTTTTCAACAATGCATGATTAACGTTCAGCACCCGCACAACAATAATTTTTTTTGAATAACCAATTTTTCATATATTCCTGTTGCTGCCTCTTTGGCCAACTCAGTTGTTCTGTCGTTTCCTCGATCACCGTCAACAATCTAGCCCAATGAAACATCAAATCTCGAAAGCCAAGTGCCGTGTGCGCAATCCTCCCGACGTCCCTTTGAAGATCTGTCGAGGTATTCATATTTGCCAGAGCAGTCAGGGACAATTTGCTATCGCTCATGAATATCACAGCAGATATATTTGACACTCAGATCGTAGGGCTTTTTCAATACCTTCAACATCACAGCAGATATATTTGACGACCCAAGTCAGCGGTTCGAGTATCCAACGTCATTAGCTCAAAAATTGAACGTCATTAGCTCGAACTTCACAATTAAAGCGTTTCGATTCAACGAAAATAGCTCGCGATTTAACATCCAGGCTTGCTTTTATAAAGAGGTAAGAGATTGAAGGCCTATATTAGTTAGATTAACTTAAAAAATTTTATTTAATGTAAATTTTTTGAAAAGCTTTTGATACGTTGGAAGAAGGAAAATAACACGAAGGTATTGCTTAGATCAGAAGGGGTGCTGAAAGGGACTGATGTTGGTATTCTTATTAAGGATGCAGAAAAGAAAATTATTCAAGATCTAAATAGTTAAATACACAAAAGTGAAATCCAAGCAAAAGCTGAACCATATGTGATGGACATGATGAACTTACTAATAAAACATCAGAAGGAATTCAATCAAGAATTAAAACAAAATCGGGAAGAATTAAATTAGAAATTTGAGAAAAATCAGGAAAAATTTAGTCAGGAGTTTGTCGTTTCCCGATAAAGAAGTTCTCTCTAAGGCCAAGATGTCGTACCTGGTATGTAGAATGTGTCTTTTCTTTTATTTTTGTTGAAATATAAAAATATCGTTTTAGAATATTAGTAAAATGTATACGGAGAAAGTCTACCTGAATTACTCGTTCAAAATGTTTATGAATGGTAAGTTGTTCACAGATAAATTTTCTAATTGTTTCTTCGTGGCGTGTTACAATACTCTGTCGTTGTAACACCATTATTTTCTAGGGTTCTCTGGGGGAATGTCTAATTATATATATATATATGTATATATATGTATATATATATATATATGTATATATATATATATATATATGTATATATATATATATATATATATATATATATATGCTAGGCCATCTAAGCCTATACATTAATTCTACTATCTACAAAATATCTATTATTGTGAAAGAATTTTATGTTGCCGTTTAATTACTTTCTAAAAATAAATTAAATATTCATTAACAAAACATATGGTTGTGAAACAAAAAGTTTGGCTCTTACAAATTTGAAGTTTGAGGTTAACAATGAAATTAAATTTTGATGGTGTTCGTCTTAATAAAACC
Organism: Platerodrilus igneus; assembly: GCA_036346225.1. Taxonomy (NCBI): domain Eukaryota; kingdom Metazoa; phylum Arthropoda; class Insecta; order Coleoptera; family Lycidae; genus Platerodrilus; species Platerodrilus igneus. The sequence continues at coordinate 6,910,648 of JARFIW010000237.1, read as the reverse complement.
ATCAGAAGAGATTAAAACTACTACAATTCTAAACAAGCCGAAGCTCAATACTTAAGTATACTTTTCTTTCAAATTATATAAATACAGGTATGAGATTTATCTTATTTACTTTTGTGACAGAACAATGTACACGTGTTTCAGTTTTAATCTCAAATATCTAGAAAAATAATGTATTTAAAATATAAAGCCGTACGTTTTCCTTACCTATTATATTAACTAATTTAATATTACATTTACTTTCTTTATATAACCTTACAAGTGTAAACAAAATCTTTCATAAAACTTTTTGTGGTTATGAGGTTACTTTCAACTTAAATGTTTAATACAAATGCTCTTTACTATGTTAAATACAACAAAGCATATTTGTGATTTCTTTTTACTTAGAAAGTTAATTTGAAATTGTGTCTAAGTACAATAATAATTTTAGATTTTCTAGTATCTTATTTGGTAGAAATTAAGACATTTTTGAAATTATGAGAGAGTAGAGTTATGTACTACACTTAGTGATTTTATCACATGAAGACTTGGTTATATAAAAATAAAGGAATATATTTTGTTTTTCTAATGTTATTAACTAAACGTTAATATACAAGTTGTATTAAGATATTTTCCTTTGTCATATTTTAAAATACAACCCTATAACTTGTCTTGGTAAAATTTAACTTTGTTCTCAAAATATCTAAGAGTGAAAACCCTTGAGATACAGTCTTTTGCAATCTACCGCAGCCACCAAAGGTCAACGCTAGTCCCGCCAGAGTATTGTTTAAGCTCTGTTGTTCGCCCATATCTACCTGTATAAAGGAAGGGTGCAATTGAAAACGACAATGGCGACAATCCCTCATCAAGATGTTCAGAAAAAAACAGAAAAATGTGTGTTAACGTCCCTATGATATAAAAACGATTGATACGTAACAAATAATTAAAATATTTGCGAAAGAAAATATATGGAATAGAAATTCTTTGTAGTCGTAACTGTGGAAATCGGCTTTTTACTACAGAGACATAGTTTGCGCTTTCTATATTTGCTCAAAGAATAAAGCAGCAACCCGACATCAACTAGTCCTAAAGATTAGTGGGTTGTTCAATTGAAAGATATGTCAATCACGGAAAACAAATGAGGTTATTTGTGGAATAATAGAGAGATAAAAAATGGAAATTTAAAAGAATTGGAATTATTTGTATGTAATACAAATAAAAAAAAATTTTTAATCAGGAAAGAGTGCTATCTCTTAGAACTTGATGAGCTATTTATGATATGACAAAGGATGAAATGATTCAAAGTTCAATGGTAACATCCATTTAAGTATAAGATAGGGTAAGTCAAAGGTTATAAATTGAATTTAAGTAGACGTTAACGAAATGAAAATTCAATAGTAAGGTATATTTATACTGAGGGGGTATCGTCACAAAAAAAATTTGATTCAATTAAAAATAGAGCAGAAAAAATATATTTACATAATTCAAGGTAAGACGACGAGTATAAGTTACTTGTTAATCGTTAAAAGTAAAGAGAAAAGATTCCAAATCTTTTATAGGACATGATTCTTGAAATTTACCATTCAAATCGTGTTATTTATAAGTTAATTGAGGTACTATGTGATATAATTTACATAAGCCATAATTAGAAATTACTTTTTGAGGGAAACTTTTGATTGTATTGGACAGAAAATGATTTAATTGCATTTTCGTTTTTAAAATAGCAAAGGTAATTTTATTTAGATTACATGCACATAATTTATATTGGTATCGTAAATGACAACGCAAATTAAATTACAAACAGATATTGCAGTTAATAAAAACAGTTAGCTATGTTTATTTATTTATTAAACAAGATTAGTGCCATTTTTTTGTTTCTAAGACAAGGTTTTTAGCTACCAATTTATATAATTATAACAGATAGATATTTTGAGTAGAAAAATTGAAATATTTATTATAAAACAACTTTTAGGTAGGGGAAAAGATTACTAAATACACTTGGATAGATTTGGTATTATTTCTGAAAGCTTAATTTAATTTAAAAAAATATCTCTAAAAAATCGATTTACGTGATTCTATTTATGATTCGACCAACAGAAACTACTAAACACAAGACTAACTTTACGAATACGTAGGCGAAATATTCGACAGAGAAATTTTTACAGTTCATTAAAATAAAAAATGTTTTAACACTTAATTAAACGATTGATATAATTTAATGTAAAAGGATACATTTTTCGACAACGCAAATTAGACGTAAATTCAAATTATTTATGCAAAATTCTTCTTCAAATAGACGCAAATCTCGTTGAATATTTACAAAGCCGCAATTTCAGCTACACTATATTAAAAACCCAATTCATTATTAATTGTTTTAACAATACACGTATTCTCAACACAAGCAAAATGGCGATTTTGTTTTTTAAGGTATTATGCAATAATTTAAGGTATTCAAATAAGTCATTAAAAGTTGCCATCAGTATATTCTAGGGTCTCAAAAGTCATAAAGATTTTACAATATAAAACGTATAATTTACATGCTAAATTGAAAGATATTTTTAGTTTAGATAATAGAATCTGTATGTTTTTGACTCAGACAATAGCTACACGACAGGCATAAAACATGCATGACTCGATCGTTTAAAAATTTTATTAATACAGGGAAAGAGCGAACTTTTTAATATTTCTAATTACCAAACATCCAACATTTGTGTTGTAGAAATCTGCCCATTTGTTAGAGGGTAAATTATTACGAATTATTTGTTCACCTTTTGGCGTCAATTATTACGTTAACTACATGCGTAATTTATTACGCCCCAAATTTGATCGCAAATTATTGCCGTCAAACGATTATAGATAGCAATTAAAAATGTGATAAATGCTTGCCTGGCTTAATAGCTGAAGCCAAAGTATCTTCCGCTCGTCTTCAGATAGATCAAGGTTTTGCGAAGTCGGTTTTTTATGTTTGGTTCAGATTTTTGCTTTGAAGTGCGTTGGACTTACACTTTTAAGAAACACCAAACGTTGTTAGACTAATTGAACAGGTATGAGGGAATGTAGAAGGTATTCTTCGCACTTAACTCGCACTCGCGTGTAGTACATCGATATCGTCTTGTAGTCGGATGTCAAGTCCTTGTTTAAAACGCGTCTTTTTCATGAACTCATTGATATCCCTACCATAAATCGTCTCCCATTGGCTAAGCGCTGCGATCCCACGTTCCTTTTGGTTTAGGAAATTTGTGCTTATCAAAACACATCAATAAATTAGTGATTCTTTACTTCTGGTTTGTGAGAAGTTATTACTACAAAATTTACATACTAACCTAATTAAAGACGGAAAAAGTTATTCGTTTTGAATTATAAAATCCTCTATTCCTAATATTTAAACTAAAACTTTGTGCAGACAGAGGCGTACCAAAGAGTTTGTAATACATATAAATAACAGAAATGTTTATCAATTGAGGCGTAGGATCGAGCACCTACTGACAGATACGCAACTTTTCCAAATCCATTTTTATGTATAAAACACAAAATCAAAACAAAATTGATTTGTAGGATAGGAATTTGGAAATAAAGATTTTACTACGACCAACTTTGATCCTACGCGTTATCCAACGTCTAGAGGACGGTATTTGATTAGTTACATACCCCTTGTCTTATTTAGTGAGTAAGTAAAACAGTAGTCGGTAGTCGGGAAAATACTACTTGGGCGACATATACTTATATCAATTTTCTAGATTATTTTGAGAAAGTGGCAGGGTTAGGCAAGTTACATCTAGAACGGTCCTTATTGTAAGCTTAAGAAGGTTTAGGAGCACCCTTGTGTACACTGTAGATAATCTTTGACGCCCCGTGGTGTCGAATGTACTGTTCTGGTAAAGTATAGATTACGTGACGCCTCGTTACAGTATTTTAAATAGTGTAACATTGTCACCGAACTGTCTTGAAATAAAATGCATAAAGTCGTTAAGTGAACAATGGTATGATTGACGGCTACAAAGGTGTATTTAAAAACCAATAGAAAACGAACAAAAGAAAAATCCAAGTGTGATCTCGCGTTTTCTAGAACGAATCGAAGACATAGTGTCGGATATAAATATCATCGTTCGTAGTTCAGATTGTCTTACTCGACAAGTAATATGAAATAAATTGATCAAATTGTTAAAATAAAATAAATACAGAACATTATACCCTGCGTGCACGGGCTACTACGGAATTGTCGTCTTTGACCTTAAAAGACCTGCGTTCTGTGCGACTTTAGACCAGTGTTTAATGTACCTTATGGTAAATCTAAGCCAGCATCCTAGATATTGCATTTACAACGCCGTACGCAATGTTAGAAAACATACTTTTAATGAACGCTTACAGTCTTTATGAAAAGAGAAACGTATCCCCTAATTTACAAGTCAATAAGAAATGCATATCAAGGGAGCACCAGACGTTGTTCTAAAGAGACAATTACCAAGTCGGGATTTGCATTGTCGTTCCCGCATAGTTGGAAACTTCTATACACTCTAATCCAGGTGGTAGCGCTTATTCAACTTAAACTCTTAATACTTAGTTATTTAAGGGAAACAGACAGCAAGAAGGGTGGATATATTTGGAACAAAGCAATGAATGCAAAGCTTAATAATCTGTTATGCCATTTCAATTTAAATTCAATTCACTACATTAACATTTCAATGAAATGCTTTGCATATTTAAGATTCTCTCGTTTTGTTTTGAATGAATTATTTTGCTTCGTATTAAACGAACCGCAATTTCTACCGCCTGAATTAAACTTTAGTATCGCTTCGGAATTTGTATTTATAAATATTAAGCTATTTTTCTGTTATAATCCTCTTTCATTTTTAAAAATATGTTACCTATCTTTTCATTATTAAAAATTTTATAAAAGCCTTGGGTATGATATAAATTTTCTAAAATTAAAAACTTTAAAATGTGTTCCGGTGCTAAAGTTTGTCCTAGATACAAATATTTGCAATATCCCCCTCTCAAGATGTATTGGGTCACAGTAGCCGGCGGTGCACCCTAAATGTAAAAAACTGTTGTAGCAACCTGTTACGAGTGAAATAAGCATTAAATAAATTAAATTTTTATTTGCGCTGAAGGGGCGGAGACCCTGTAACAGTACAAGGGTGCGTCGGCTAACTGCAGTGGTGCAGGAGTGGGTTGCTATAGATAAATGAGAAAAGAAAATAAAGAAATACAAAATATCAAAATCGAAGGACGCCAAACCGTCTGTCCAAGCAATTTTCATACGGCAGACGGTTATTCCACATAAAAAACTTCCTTCTTTTAGTATCCTAAAGTTGGTTCCATTAAAAAAATTTGTCAAAATAAAATGCTCTTTTCGAAATGAGACCATCACTGGGGCAACTGGATATTCTTTATAAATCACTGACTTTACGTATTTTCTAAATAAATTTAAATTAAAATTCACCTAAACTTAAACTCTATTAACACAAAATTATGTCAAAACACATACACATTTACTTTCTTTAAATTTGGCCAGGTATTGCTAAAATAAACTTATTCTAAAGACAAATCATTAAATCTAAGCCATTAACAAAACTATTAACCACTTCAAATTTTTCCTGTCTTCATATTTAATTATAAGACATTGAGAAATTCCAAATGTTTTGCAATGTCGTTCAAAAAAAACAAATAGACTGTTAAATCCCAACTTCTTCTTTATCTCTTCATTGTCCTTTCAAAAATTACTAAATTTGATGCTTTTACTACCCTAAATTTCACTAATGACTCTTGCATTTCAAATCGCTAGTTAGTCCCACCAAATAATTATTTTCATTTAAGTAATGTCATTTTACCAAAACACACAAACAATTGACATTTAAAAATTTGATACGTTCCAATTTTGCTTTAAAATTTCCCTGGTTAACTCAAATCCCTTTTGCTTTTAAAACGAAAATTTATTCGATAAATTGAATAGTCTATGCCTTGTTTTAGGTATCCGGTAATCTGTTAAATCCTTCAACATAATTAATAATAAATACGCTTTCTACAAATTTTCATTTTGAACTTATTTATTTCGAAACGACAAGTTTATGCTACAATTAAATAGTTTATATCCTGTTTAGGTACCCGTTATCTTGATATACATTACAACTGCGTATAATGGGTTTCTCTACTGTTCCAATGTAAAGACTTGTTGAAATAAGGTCGCGCACTATCCGATAAAACCCGGGTTTTCCAGTTTCAATTGCGCTTTGATAAGCAAGGATTTGCAGTTCGAATTCGTGTTATTTGAATCATTGTCGAATTTGATTCTATAGCTTGTGCGTCGAAGTGTTTTTTACATTATTCGTCGCCGTATTTCAAAAGTAATGCACATTTGTTTTTTTCTGTTCGACAACTAGGTGTCTTGGGTTCTTTCTTTCTGTAGACCAACTGCTTTGTCTGTAGACCAACTGCTTTTGTCCGTAGACCGCTGCTGCAGTTATGGTAGCAGAGTAAATAGATCCTGACGACCATGGCGTTGCTGTGCTCACTCACCCCCGACGGCTAGCGAGCTAAGTATCCGGACACCTACAGGTATGCAACTCGTTCTCTTTTGTGTGTGTCAATGTCATATTCCGTATCAACGGTTGGTGCAGTTACGTGATAAGAAACGTGACATTGTAGGACTATTGTTTGTTGCTGCAATTCGATATTATCGCTCTACAGGTGCGATGTACTATTTTATGTTTATCAAAAGAACGCACACGTTTATTCGCTTTACTAATTAGTTACTTTACAAAAAGTATTAGGTAAAATTTTAAAAACACTTGACAAAAGCTCACGTATTTATTTACTGCTAATTAATTTTATTTTGTGTGAAATACGAATTGCGCACTTCGTGTCTAAATTCCTAAATTGTCCATACAATATAATTGTTTGCTATGAAATAATAACACTTAATTTATTTTCTTTTTGCTTGTTTGTACAGAATCCTTTATTTATTTTTATGTGTTAATAGATAATCGTGGGCGATGTGTTTTTTTTTTCTTTTTGGTAGGTAGTCGAATCCCCCCACTCTCCGCGTTTGATAGTTAGCCTGGTATTTGTTACATGTCAAAATTGGACATGTACACTTTTTAAATATGTGACTTAATTCCCGCCATTATTTTTTAAAATAGACTTGTGCATTTTAGTCATTTCGGATAGTTGCGTTTGCGCAAAAGTAATGCTCAGGCGCGGAGTGATGGCGCAAGTGCGCGGTGTGTGAAACGAAGACGAGACGTCGAACAGTGAAGTTTACCTGTGTCGTTCTTTTATCTTTTCTCTTGCAGAATGTGGGTTTCCTCCTTACCTTCCTTTATCGTTCCGTATCTGGTTGTTCCTTCGTTCTGCCTACAAACAAAAGAAGAGGGAAAACGCTAAATCTGGTTTCAACGAAGGCATGACGTAGCCCACCCCAACAACACGCCCAAACAACATCCAAACGAGATACATGGAAATCAACATGGCCCCTACGAAAGGATGACCGCGAAATCGTGAAAAGTTCCACATTTTTGGGTGAGTGCTTTTTATTTTTTTTAGGGTGTATCTGGTATCACTGTAAACATATTTGGCATGTGATACAATTTGACATGAAATTATGTCGTAATATCTTTGTTGTGCAATAATGTGAACGTGGATAGTATCCATGTTGCCAACTGTGGAAGTGGCTCTGAACGCGCAACGCAGGGTTGTAACAGAACATAAAGAAAAAAATGAAGGTTTTGAAACCTTGATTGAGCACAAGTTACATATGCTACATTACACGGTAGTAGCAACGTTTTACTCTAGTACATTCCTCGATGGTTGCAAGACATTCCTTATTTTCAACACTAAGCATAAGTATGAATTTCCTTATGAGGAAGCAGTCAGTGAGAATATTAAAGGATACCCGCAAGACACTGAAAACCTTATAAACGAAGAAATATCTTAAAACTAATTAGATCTGACCTGCTACAGATTGTTCTTCGGATTGTGGATTAACAGCCCTTTGTTGTCCTCATTCATCTATCACTGCTCTGTTTAATTGAACCCCTCGTTTTCCATAAATTACTGCGTGCTTCTTTATTGATTCTCGCAACTCAAAATTGTACCAAAAGCCTCGACGCTGATTTGAAATATTATATTAATCCATTTAAAATATCCCCACATTCGAATTATTATATATATCCACACATTTAAAGTATTATACCATCCATTCGAATTATAAAAAATGTACCATAGATTCGAAATATTCTCATCACATTCGAAATTATTATCAACCAATTATGATTAGGATTATTATGTCTATCCACATTCGGATTTATTATGAACCAAGTAGAATTATACCACATTAGGAATTATTATCCACCAATTAAGATTAGGAGCCCTATTATTATATTATTAATTTAAATAAATTACCCCAAATTCTACTCACGTTAAACGGCAAAAGAAGTCTTCATATTTGTAGCACTGTTATCACCTGATATATTTCATTAAATATTTAAAATTACGCGTGACTTGAGTTTAAACTGACCTGTCCTATCATCGCTCGATGTTAAATATAGGCTCTTCCACCTTGCATGTGGGCTGGGTTTTCAACAAGTCTCGTAGATATCTTAACCAATAAGGCTTTTGTATGCCGTGCATCTTGAAGTGGTTTCCGATATAATATATCGGTTTCCCATGTAATGGTGTTTATTTGATATCTTATTATTCGATATCTTGACCATACGTTGTTTTGTTTAGATATCGCGTTTTCATACATGATGTAACTTCAATTTTACTTTCGTTTATTTAATTTTTGAAACTGCGTTTTCTTATCAAAATGTTTATTATTTCTGCGTAATTGCGTAAAGCTTTGTTGGGTTTTACCTCTTATCTTTGTATTATATTATAACTAACTAGAACACTTCTCAACGCGTGTTTAATTACATGCGCTATCATTTCTCTAAATAAGCGTACTTTTACTGAAAGATATTCTTACTTTACATTACTTAATATTAATAAAGATCTATATACCGAGTGTTAAATACTTGTTATTTACCTAATATATGAATTACCTATTTTCCTGCTAAATACGAGTACTATTGTTGTAAGATATGCTTATTCGCATTGTTTAAAGCTAACTATGGTCTATATACAGGGTGCTAAATGCTTACTATTTACATAATATCCAAATTACTTAATTTTCTGCTAAATAAATGCATTTTTCTGCTTCCTATCACAATTTATGGTTACTACATGGCCATTGCTATTTAATACATCCCTAAACAAGCCCTTATCACAGCATATATATATATATATATATATATATTGTAGTGGTTTTAAAGGGCTAAATTTAAGTATAAACAAGGAAACAACAAAAATTTACGTGCAAAATTTATTTCATTTAGTGAATTTAAAGCAACAAGTATTACCATAATTTTACAATTAGTGATTAAAATTTGGTTAGGTTCGTAAAGAAAATAAATTATAGAAGCCAATGCAAATTATTAATTAATTTAATTGAGTTTAGTTGAAAGGGTTATTACGTCTAATACGCATAAGAGCTTGAAAAATCGATAATACCACGGTGAAAAGCTGCACTAACAAATAAACAGCTGTTGAATATAAAATACCTTGAAACGTAAACTCCTAGAAATGTTGTTTTAAAACGTTGGTTAATTGAACACCTGCATGTTTTGAAAAGATCATGTTGCCCTTAATTTGTGTAGATAAAAGACGAAATTTGAGGTATATTGTGCAACGGTAGAATGTTTCGCATAAATGCTAACTAAAAGTTTCCTTAAAGTGCAGGAGGGATGGACAATTGATGATATGCTTCGGAATGAGACAGGCATAATAGCAGTTCACTTCAGGACGCACGTATTCAGTCCACATGCGCTAGATAAAACGCGGACAGTAATATTGATTTTCTACCATTCAGACAAGGTTAGAATGAAACATAGAATATTCATAAGAGGAGAATAGAGTTAATATAGGCGGGGTTTCAAGACGTCACGAAATATATTATTGGTCTATATAGTTAGTTGTAGAACAGACAAACACAGGAAAATTTGAATGTGGTCTTTTCGAAAAATATCGTAACGACGCGCTAAATTTCGGAGATTTCGAAAACGGTTGAACCAAAATTTGAGGAAGTATTATTTTAAATGAGGTATTTCATGGGAAGAGTGGCCGAGAGGTGGCATTCGAATTGTATAAATACTCTAAGAGAATTAGCATCGTTCTCTTTAAACTTCGATCTCTTAGTATTTTGATTGTTTCAGACTGCGTACAGAAATTTACCACGAGCTTGTAAGTATACAAATTATTAATTTAAATAGTACTGTGTTGGGCTCATAATTTGATATGCGGATAGTGTCGATTCTAAATTTATTTGAGGTGCAACATATATCTTAACAAGCTCGTGAAGTGACGTAAAATAACGTAAATTAAATTAAGCAATTATGAAAGAAGTGTAATATATTTGGATTTGGATTTGGATGTACCTTGTATGGGTAGCATGCAGCACAACTGAGATGGGGTTTATCTACAAATAGCTGGAGGCGGCGAGCAGAGCAGAATCACGAAATCGAGAGCGAAACAACTTAAACGCATCGTCAACGGAGTAGAGATCTTCAAGAAATTCCAGGTAACGCTTTAGAATTTGTAGTTTTTATAAACTATGAAAATTGTTGTGACGTGTGGTAATGAACTATGAAGGTATGTTACATTATTTTGAGTATTGAAAATAATACGTATAACTAACTTTTATTGTGGTAAAATATAAATCTAAAGGTGTATATAAAGCTTATTAACGTTCCTCAGTGATTTAAATTTTTTTATTGTTAAGAGTACATGGGTTTTTTTTCTGTTTGTTGTAAGAGTATGCAAAGTAAAAAGCATACATTATTCATAATTAACTGGATTATCATGAGCTCACCATACTCCAGTGTGTCCTAATTAAAATTAATTATAAATAAAGAAAGAAAAATAAGATATTATTCAGGGCCCATTTACTCCGGTTACATTCAATGTGTTTCATATTACAAGTTAAAATCCTGGACTTTGCAAAAATAGAATTTATTGAGGTGTAACTTGAGCACCGAAATGTAAATAATCTTGAATTATTATTTGTAAATAGTGATAAATAAATATTGTATGATTGTTGTATTATTTTGTGGTTTTATTGAGAGTGTGCGTGAACGATAAAGAGTATGATAGTGAATCTAGGTATCCAAGAGGAGGCCCAATTGAGCTAGCCAGGGAGCAGTTGAAGAAAGCAATTAAAATGATGGAAGCGGTATCTGGGTAAGAAATTATATTATTTTGAAATTTAACTATTGTGTGCAATTTTCGATTTGTTTCAAAATTGATAATTCGTAGGGGCACGATATTTATAAGGCAACACAGCAATTTTATGACGCCCAATTCGTGAGGCTTGAATGATCTTTAGGGAGTTCCAGAGATTGATCCCAGTTCCACAGCAATATATATACTTAAAGTAGATAAATGCCATCATTATAGAACGCTTGACAACTATTAGCTATTACATAAGTGGCTTTGTGGTTCATGGCAATGCAATCAGAATGTGCATGACAATATTTCCGTGTTATTGGATTAAATTGCTTAATTTACTCTACAAGATTTTCTGATTTTGTAAATAGTATGTGATATTGAATATTTATTTTCAGATTTTGTTTTGATAGTATTGATCTTGAATATAGAAATCCACTTTGCCTAAGAGTTAATTTGTTTCGCGTTTTCTTAGTTTGGTTGGAATTTTTGGATGTATTACTTGTTTTCAGGTTTCAACCAGCTTTCGTAACAGTTAGTCGGATATGCTGAGAGGTATGTACAGTCCCTGTATAAATAAGAAACAAGGCAGCAGACATAACCTAATCTTCACTTTTCAGAGTATAATATTATGTAATGAGGATCTGTATTTTATGATTTACATAAAAAAAATACTTATGTTGCAAATATTTTAATAAAATGTTTCTTCAAGTAACTTTTATAAAATTATGTTCACACCCCTCTTCGAATTGAGCTTTGAACTGTGCTAGGATACCACTGGTACGTAAATTTTAAAGTTATATTAAATTAACGTTTCTTACGCCTTTTAAAGATGTAGGAATGAAATGTATGTCGCTCTCGAAACATCCAAAATAATTTCTAAAACGGAAAAACGTTTTGTACTGTATACGCTTTAATTTTATATTAAAATTAGTTCCTCTTAAATTTTCCCTTTACCAAATTTACGTTTAAAGTTTAAGAATACTTAGTTTCATTAACCTTCTTAAATTCCATGTCAAAATTTATATTTGAGATACCTTGATTGGGCTTTCATGACGTTGAAGCGTATAATAATTATCATATCTATTCAATCTAAAAGGGAAATCCGAACCTACTAATGAGCTCCTCTTCGTAATCTTAATTAAATCTTGCTCAAACTGCAAAGATTAATTGAATTATCATTTTATTTTCCGTTTATAAATTTTCTTAACTCAATAATTTGTAATCTGCAAAATGGATTCGTTTTGTGGCTTGACCTGTTGACTCGCATTCTGTAAAGACCTCGGTTTCGGAATGCTAACGGTCGATTTGTTGAAGCTCTTTCCGCATAAATTTGTAGATTTAAAATTCATTTATGAAAACCAAAACTCAAAAATTTCCTCGGTTAGCATATGATCTCTAGTAATAGACGTAAAAAAGCATAGCATTGTGATGTTCTGATTGTCCGGGGTCACCTTGTTAATGCTTTATAGCAACAGAGATAACATTTATTTACAAGTTAAAATATTGATATGAAGTATTATATATTAGCATTAAGGACATGGCACGCACAAAATAAATATTCGCAAGTCTTTGTGTGCGTAGTTAAATTTCAAATGTCTTTAACACTAGAACTGAAAACACTTTAGTTCGTAAACTTGCAAAACCTATTTCTACGTTAAAAAAAATGAATGTTACGGTTCAATAACAAAAGCATGTGTTTTGTTGTGTAGTGATAAAGTCCATCGTGATGGTGATTTTACTTGATTTCCATGTTTCGGTACCTTGCGGCTGGTGGGCGGAGACGCTGGCGTACAAGCGGCTTTTTTGGTTGGTAGAAATTGAAACTGGCTGATGTCAGCTTTCTTTATTGGTAGAAATTAAAGAGAACTGATGGCGGAATGTTTCCAATCCTGGCGTGCTTGTTGGCGTCACTTATTCTAAGAGTTGATGTAACAATTTTGTTTGCTTTGTAAAAAGAATTACTTATATGAAACAGTCTGAAAACATTAAAGCAATTTCGCCAAGAGTGTTTGTTTGCAGATTTCGATAGATTTTCTCGTGGAAAGCAGCATGCAATTTGTTGTTTTCTAGTTTGGTTCAATTGCAAGGTCGAGATCGACATTTTATGCCCACAATCATCTTGTTGAAGGTAATTCAACTGTTTTGGAGCCTGCTTTGTGAGGTCGTAGATAGCAATTTAATCTTTCGGAGGTCCGTGTGAACACCTTATGGTTTACGAAATACTTCAAGGTTTTCAACTTATTTCATACACACGGCGTGTGGACACTAAACATTTGTTCTAATAAGATTTCCCCCGGTTTAACTGTCTTTTCAAGTAATTGTCTGAATCCGCTCACTTCCACATCATCTTCGAGTCAAGTAGGTTGGGAAATCGATGCTGAAATTTTATGGTGAAAAATTTAAGTGGCTTAATTTACTTTTATTACAACGCAAAACCATGTTGGCCAACAAAAATTCGTATGGCCAACAAAAACCTGTAAGGCCAACAACACTTTGTATGGCCAACAAAATCCTCTAAAACCAACCAACACCTACTTAGCCTACATGTACCCTTAAGCCAACCAATATCGTTAATGTCCAAGCACTCTTGAGCCGATCGTCGTCCTTGAGCTTACCCATCATGTAATACGACATCAATCTGGTGTTATCGCCTTTGTAACTGCAAACAACCAGCTGGAACTTGTGCCTAACCAATTTAAGGATGGCAGCCAGGTGCTAGTGGTTAGTGATGAGTGATCTTTGCTTAATCACAAAAAGGATTTTTTTATTTAACAACCCTCAACACAAACGGCGAAGTTTCGAGCCACAAAAACCTTCACCGTTTCAGTCTATAAGATCCCTTACCCAACTGAGTCGAAATTATAATTTTTTGTTGATTTCTTGATATTTTTTAGCTAGAATATATGTTTTCTTGAAAGTAATATTTGTTCTAAATTTGGTATATTTGAAATTTTTACTAATAACTATTTTAAGATTATTTGAATTAAAGTTTTTGATTTAATTTGTACGTGATTATCAGATCTGACGTTCATATAGCTCCTAAGAAACGTAATTTTGTTTAACTAATAATTTTTAATATGACTAAACGTGATAATATTAATTCATTCTTATATTTATTATTGGATATAAATTATTTATTATATAATAGAAACCTTCTGATTTCAATATGTTCACTTTTATAAAAAGGGCAAATTAAATTTTTTTTAAATTATTTACTCCGATAGGGTTTTTGTATCTACCCTAAAATCATATCTTTTTAAAATTTGTTAGATACAGTGGCGTCCAGCTTCACTTTATTTTGTGTTCAGTTTAACAAAGAATATTTCAATCCTATCTTTCTCAAAATCTCCCATGGTATAATACCCAAGCTAGCCACTTGCACTGCAAGATTTTACAGTGCCATCTCGTACGCGTAAAAATTTTAAGTCACTTTAAGGTTCTGAATTGTTGTTTTCAGAGCGCGTTCTCTAAATAATGAAAACTGTTACACTAGAGCCCAACGCCTTGACGCCAAAATGTGTAACAATTTTTATTAGCCATATAAAAATTAATACTGTCACAGTGGTCCTGATGGCTGTGATGGCCTCGAAAATGCACAGATCTAAGTTACAGCGAGATCCTGTCCATAGTGTTTTGAGAGTTAATTCTATTTTGTCCCATTAGATTTGGTGGCCTCAATAAGATAGATCTAAAGGAAATTCATTAGTGCACGAGATATTTGGTGAATTTCATCTTACATTATTCTTTAGTTCCTTCCAAGACGTTTGGTGGCTTTCTTAAAGTGAGGATGATAAGAAGGGATTTTCTACAGCGTTTGAATCCCTTTATACCAATGTTTGTTTGTATTGTAGATTCGGACGCAATGAATAAGACAATACCAACACTACGACCAATAACTTACACAAAGACTATCCAATGGACGAAACAATTACAGAACCTAAAAAGAAACACGGCTAGGACAATAAAATACTAGTAAAAGGCAACAACACCTGCCGAAATATATCATCTAGCAATATATAGACGCACAAAAGACGAATACAAACAAGCACTAACTGATGTGAAACAAAAGACATGGAACACATTTGTAGAAAGACACCTCCAGACGGACGCCTGGGGTGTGCCGTACAAATCAAGGATAAGATAAGACAGCTAATGGCATACTTACCTCTGACCAAACCGGACGGAACAGAAACAATGGACTAGGCAGAAATAACATCACTACTGCTCCTGACGTTGCTAACAGACGACGACAAAAAGGACGACACTGAGGAAAAATCACGTAAAAGACAACAAGTAGTAGATCGAACCAACCAAGTAACTGACCTTGGAACAGACTGGATGAGAACTAGCAACCATTCACGGAAGACGAGGTGAAACTTGCCCTAAACTCGGCCAGGGACAAGAAAGCACCTGGACCGAACAATATCCCCGCAGAGGTCATTATAGCCCTACAAGAGAAATCACTATCTACAATAACGGAGTTTTACAACGAATGCCTGAGACAAGTCACCTTCCAGAACATATGGAAGCGGGCAAACGTTGTAATAATCCCGAAAGGAAATGACAAGGACCTTAAGCAGTCGAACTCGTACAGACCTATTTGTCTACTTAACACCCTAGGCAGACGCATGAGCGACTGTTTTGCAAACGAACGCAACCACACAGACAAATGAAGGGAATACATCCCAAACAATAGTGCTTCACCGAAAATCGATCTACAGAAGACGCTATCAATGAAGCACTTAAGACGGTACCAAACACCAACAAAAAATACGTACTGTTTTTAATGATAGACATAGAAGGATTTTTTAACAACCCATTTGTGGCTATCTCTCTTCACCCGACCGAAAAAGACGAATTGCCCTACACAACTGTACCAATCCTACAGGAGTTACTGCAGGGATCGGTACGTAACACTCGCCCCACTCGCAAACTAGCCCTACAACAAGTAATAATTGCCATCCTAAGTTACGCAATAGACTCCTGGTATCCCCTTACAACACCTCATTCCCGTAGAAACCTTAATCCAATCATAAGACCTTTCCTACTATTTTCCACAAGAGCCTTTAGAACATCACCCACTTCAGCATTATATACAATTTTGAAACAACCACCCCCAAACATCCTGCTCCACTCCAAAATACAACATCGAAACTTAAAGAAAAGAAAACCAATACAATTACATGATCGCACCCTACAACCAACAGAATACGAAACAATGACAATGACAAACATTAACAACCTAATTATTGAATCTCTAACGCTAAGCTGGCAAGATCAATAGAACAACGAAATCACAGGTAGACACACATACGACATTTCCCAGATATTACGAACATCCCCGAACATATCTCCTACTCCAATTGATCCACTATTCAATTCCTGACCGGACACGGCAAATTCCGACAAAAATTACACTCCTTCCCTCTCCTTACTGTCCCTCCTTGAACCAAAAAATTACTGAAACCCCCACCACTTAATATACTTACGCCCCAACTCCATTCCTCACCAAACCCACTTAAAACATGCGATCCAACTTGATCCCTTTACCCCACTACCTAGCATCAACTTCCCCGCAACTAACTATCCCCTCCAACTTGACCATATCCTAAATGAAATCCTTACCACGAAACCCCCGGTTCAATAATAGTATCCCTTCCACACCAATATCCCTACCTCCACAACACTATACTGCACACCAACTCCTCTGCCAACAGCCCAAGATTAACTCGACGATAAGGAAAAAAACTAAAGATTATCAACGTACTACATGGAAAATTGATATATATTGCAAATTTATTGTAATTTATGTTATTTGTAAAACTTCTGTTCATATTCACTAGGTTAGGTCTTTGGCCCAGGAATAGTGTACAACAATAAATAAACAAACAAACAAACAAACAACACTACAAAAGACAGACACCATAACAAACCGGATAACAAAGGGATGCCCACAGGGCTCAGTGCGCGGACCGATGTTCTGGAACATCGTCATCGAGGAACTACTGGAAAAGCTGGACAACATGGGTGAGGTTGCGTCCACGATTGCATACTCTGACGACATCTTACTAGTGATAGAATGCAATTCTGAAATACAGGCATGGTATAGATCCAACAAGCTGAGCATTGCTTCACACAAAAACAGCTATAAAATCATAACAGAAACGAGACCGGACAATAAAACTAGACAACATCACAATAAAGCGAACGAAAACCACCAAATATCTAGGACTAACACTGGACGAAAAATCTAACTACATGACTCACATAGCCACAGTATGCGCCAACGCAACGACAGTCATGAATAACATAGCGACATTGGCGCAAAGACACTACAAAATTCCACTGAACTGTATAAGACTTTACATGAAAAGTGTGCTGGAGGCGATGGTCTCATACACCGCAAGCTTGTAGGAGCACCAACTCGGCATACTCAAACCCAAACAGAAAACAGACGCGACACAAAGAGGAGTACTGCTGGAACTTACAGGAGCATATACAACCACCCAGCATGACGCACTATGCGTCGTGGTTGAGGTGATGCCCCTAGACCTACGCATCGAACAACGCGCGGCAGCATATTTCCTCACACATAACGATAACGAAAGGTTACAACAACTCCTCAACGCGGACAACCCACTCACAACCAAGACAGAAATTAAAAACAGCATGCTAGCTGAATGGCAAAGACGATGGAATCAGAACACAACCGGCAGCTGGGTTTATGTATTGATCCCAAATTTCAAAGATAGACTGAAAACAAAACATCTCATACCAGTACATTACCTGGCCGGTCACGGACTATACCCAACATACAGACTGAGAATGAGACTAAAAGACAGGCGCATGCACTTGTGAAGAGACAGGATCACCCGAACACCTATTGTTCGATTGCATAGTCTTGCACCGTGATCTCAACACACACAGACTAACACTACAAGACAAAACACTGCAGGAAATGATATGGAGAGAGGACGCAATCGCACAATAAACCACGACAACACTACATAAAAGATATCTCGACGGGTGATAATAACTAAACCAGAACATAGACACAAGAGACAACGATCAAAACATAATCTTTTGGAATTCGTGGAGCATCCGCTCCTCATGGCCAAAGACATCCCACCCTATCCCAAACATCAACCCCTAATATGCGGAACGCATGCACCACATATTAGGATCCCAATCCGTTTAACCAAAAGGACTAACAATAGATTTAAGATAGGTTAAGAGTAGTTTATGTTGTAGAATAAGACGTTCGTTACTAACACTAACACTAATTTTAAAACAGCAATAAGTAGCAATAAGGGGCAATGTATGAAAATATCCAAACCTTTTCCCTCCTGCAACTATAAACGAGTAATGCACACATAACACATTAACACACACACACACGCATGCACGCATGGACGCACGCACGCACGCACCCACCCACACACGCACGCATTCACGCACGCACCCACCCACCCAGTTGAGGACAAATGCAGTATGAACAGGATTAACACGGGTGCGTGTTAATAAGTACAAACCAAAACAAACGTTCATATATTCCTATATATAAGCAAGCACAAACATATATACATATAACAACCGTCTTAGGATAGTCAATGAGAATACAGCTTTGATATTTACAGGATTAACACGAGAGCGTGTTAATAAGCACAAATAATAACAATTGTACAAATATTTCTTATATCTATAAAGCAAATTAATTCAGTTAAAAAATATGAATAAATACACGATTCACACGAGGGCGTGTTAATGAGCACAAACAATAGCAAACGGCTGTCTATTCTTATACACAATAAAAGCACAAACATACAGGTAATAACCACATTAAATCAGTTGATAACAAATGCAGTATGAACAAGATTAACACGGGTGCGTGCTTTTCAGCACGAACAAGAACAAGTGCTAGGTTAATTAAGATAAATACAATATGAACACAGGATTAACACGGGTGCGTGTTAACGAGCAGAGTAACAACAACAAACAGTAAATAGATGTGGAGTCTATTTTGCAATAAATATACAAACTTAACCTAAGAATGGTGCTCTGAATTTCCAGGTGTACGCGAGTAGGTGGGGTAAAATGTAATTACTGACCGTGTAAAAGAATAAAACGATTTTGTGCCACAAGGACACCGATCACTGGCTGTGTAATGATGGAGTAATCGCGTGCTGCCGATATAAAAATCACCAACTGTGTAGTGTTCGAAACGGGATAACAATCACTAGTGGCATAATAAGATAATAATGTGTTAACCAGAATGACAATTGCTGGTTGTGTGATTTAATTAGCGTAAGCTTGTACGTAGCGTAATACTAGATGCGCGGATACCTATCACAAGCGTGCTAGTAGGTACTGTTCCCTGGACAAAAATCGACAAGAACTGAATTTCAGAGTTGTTTATATGTTTCCCCTTTCTGATTGCAGGCGTGGTTATCGTGATAGCGGTAAAATAAAATTACGTTTGTCTGGGTTTCGTATGTCTGGTAACAACTTATAAGAATAGATATGGCACCATATCCGGATTTGCTTAGCAACAGACCGAAATCTGGACATGGAGTTGATAATAGACACAAAGGGCTGAAAACTGGTAAAAAATATACGTATTACATTTCTTCTTAAAATTCTAACGAGCTCTAGCTTTAATTGTGTCTGAAAAAGAAACACTATTTTATAATAACGGCAATATAAGCATTTGTATTAGAAATTTAAGAAACATTTTACATCTTTTACAGTGTTTTAAAATTAGAAAATTCGTTAAGCGGCCGAAAACTGATTAAATCACCCTAGACCTGAATGCAAATATTCACAAACTACACCGACACCAGAACGCAGCTACCTTTATTATCCTGCATTGTAAAATACAGAAGTATCCTGAAATATATCATTTATTGTATTGAAATGCCAAAATGAACCTTATACATAGGATTGTTGAAAAATTAAGAAATAGTTAGGAATCTACAAAACTCAAAATATTTGTTTTTTACTTTTCGTACTGCCTGAAAAGCTATTTGACCAGTGCGTTGGATAGTCTTTGGGTATAAGAATGTGCTCTAGAAAGACAAATCGCGTACGCCTGATGTCTTACAAAAATTACCAATTAAACCAAAGTGTTTTTCTTTTATTGTATAATCTTTTATAATCTGAACTTACAATATTTGGCATATTTTTAACGCTTTAGTTTATAATTTTTTCTAAGCGATACGTATTGAGTTATTTGATTTACAGATATTAAAAATTAGTGTCGACTTGTTTTGGTGCACTGTAATGATGGTTGTGTTGCTAGTATTTGTATTGCTTATGTTGCGTTCGATTTATTTTAAATATAACCCAGGTAGGAAAGAAAAAACATTAATTTAAAACGGGCAGAATAAATATAGATGTACTTTGTATATTTAGATTTTGCGAATAGCTAATGTTAATTAAGCATGACATCATTTTTTTTATTTCTATTAGGGGAAATTCAGATACTAAGGTATAACATTAATTCTTTTACATACATTGTCAACGTAATAATCTATGACGATAGCTTAATTCAAAGCCGGAAATGAAAAGAAATTTAATGTGACAAGACGCTGTGTATGCGCCTCCCATAGAAATATATATTATAAATATTCAGTTGTCATGCGCTCCGACCATCAAGGACATGCAAACAATACCATATTGCAACAGCAAAACAGGTCCCAAAAAAAGTACGTAACTTTTACGTAATTTACGTGACAATAACCTTTTATTCAGCATAGATAGAATTATGTTGCATTGAGTTAACGGATTTTGACCACAATTAATAGGGATTACCAGAAGTGAGGATGTTATATGACAACTAAATTCGACAACAAAAAATGAAAGTTTACAGTTAAAAATAGTTAAGTATCAATTGAAGTACGTAGACCGTGAGTCATAGGTCCCTCGATGTAGAAGATGGCTGGCGTTGTATTGAGCTCTGCTAGATAAGTAAGCCAGAAAGCTCAAGCATGTGTATGTCGTCGTATTTATATGGCTTTGGTCGGGCATCAAACAATAGAATTATTCAATTAATTGCAATTAATTAAGGCGGAAATGAAACAAATAACCGATTTTTCATTATAAAGTAAGAAATGCACCAATCTGATGAGCTGCAACTACAGCGAAACCGTACATTGGTTTTTTCTTTTTGTAAAACAACCAACAATTCAATTTTTGTACACTATGCTTGACTTGCTGCACACGGAAGAAAACTCTACCCTAGCAATAAGTGTATCCTTTTTAACGTAAGTAGCCTGGGAAGTCTCAGCGAGACACTCAAGAACAACTCTTACAGATTTCATTGCTTACTTTGCGATTGTCAAATCGCAGATACTGTAGTGTAACCGACCTAAAGGATGACCCAAACGCCTTCTATAAACGGCACACCGGGCTCCATAATCTAACAGCTAGTGGCAGTGGCTAGACGACTCCTACGTTGTGTTGTTATAATGTATACCAAATTCACACTGGGAAGATGGCGTTCAGGCGGGAAAGTTTGAAATAAAATTAAAGCATTTACCTAACTTGACTTTCAATCAAAAGAATAACCAAAAAATAGGTCATTCGCATGAAAGCATAGAAAAGTGGCATTCAAAGCAAACAGTGCCGTATTCAACCTGAGCGATTGGGGAAATGGCACGGCAGGGTAATCCCCAAACTGTCCTCACACTTCCAACTGCATTTGGCACATCTCGACAAGGATAGGTAACGTACAAGTACCCAGGTCATTAACACTGAATTTAATGGGATGTCAACTGTTACCCAGACATACCACACATGACAACTGAAGAAACGTTAGTGTAAACCAGCTAGTCTTTTTTAGTAGGTACTGAGGTCGGATAACCAATACTACCCAGCTAAAGTTGAAGAGGGGGAACATCAGGAAGGTAGAATTTGTCTTGACTACCAATGTTCCTCCCCGCACGGACAAAAAAATGTTAGTAATATTCAACAAAGGCTCAATCACACGCGCCCACGTACATGCATTAACAGTTTCCAGCCCGTGTTACTAAATATTTCACAAAGGCTAGCCGACTTCCTATTATTTGCAAGAATACAACTACAAGTACATTGACAAGACAACATGAAACGCTGAAATAAACTTATGGTATGATTGCGCATAGTGCATAGTTAAAAAGGCGCTTATTCTTAAATAGACTGTCTCCAGAGGTTCAATTTAATTACATAACAACAGTTTTTACAAATGTTAAATACTAGTTAATTATATAGGAACATCGGCTAGATAATAGCATAAACAAAACAACAAACATATAATTACGTTTAAACCAAGATATGAACGGTGCAGTTGGAAATGTAACTAATATGCTGAAATTAAACAATTACACATAATAAAAATGTCAAATGCATCACAAATATCAAACATTATAAAATCTCTTGGCAGCAACAACCTACCCCAAAATTCTATAGTATGAATACAAGCCCAGATTCATGCGCTAAATGTTTATATAAATGCATGTTAGTTAAATATATGAAATCTAGTAAGCAAACGTTAAAAATTATTCATTATGATGCATCGGTTAAAACATACTTTTTAAAAATTAAACACATCTTGGCATTACAAGTTACAACCAAAAAAATATACACAACTTTGTGGTGAATTCAAGTTCTATCTTAAAACCAAAACAAATATAACATAGAAATATAATACTGTTTATATTCAAACTTGCCTAATAATTTGATTCAATATGATGTCAGTACTTTACATTAAATGACGTAAAATTACAGTAATGGTACCTCTGCTATTGATTCTGCAATGAGTGCAATGCAATGGAAGTTCGAACTCTGTATTAAATACTAAATAAACATTATTTTAAATAAACAAATATTAGTTTTCGGTCGATTAACCAAACAACACTCATTTGTACATAAACATGTTAAATATAATCGCAAATCCACCTGGAAATTACATATTGCACCTGATAAGTAGAACAAGAGGCAAATTCAGTGACAAAAGCAACAGGTAATCATAGAAATATTTTCTTCAAAGGTTAAATAACTAGCGGTTTTGGAATAAGTACAAACATCACATGCAAACAACGCTCTGATTACAAGATGTAATTACCTTAAATAACCACTACCTTATCAACATAAAACATTACCTTTAATTTAAAAAAAACGCCAAGTGATATCTTTCAACCTGCCATCTTGAAAGCTAAAAACAAAGTCCTTTAACCCTTGTCGACTAGATCGATCATCCCTTACACATACGTCCTCTTATAATATAAATTCTGACGTCACGGAATGCGTTCAGAAACTTGCAAATGGTTACTGAGCTATTCTAACAAATACCTTCAAATATCGAAATGTACACTATAATACTTGCAATAATTATCAACCAATAATAAATCGACTTAGAAACACTACGGATCACTTCATTACAAATATTATTTTAAGTTTCTCATTTTTACTATTAAGGTAGTTGAGAACACCTAGCCAGGTAACTTCGCTATACATACAAGATATTGTTTTGCACAAACCCACCCTTTAAATAACGGTAAATATTTAGGCAACTGATATACTTTAAGTTGCAGGTGCAATCAACTTCTTCATGTTGTATATACATTATTAAAATTATTGCTTTACCTCGCATTGTTAGTGGATGTTGTTTAATATAAATATATGTAGAATGTGCCCTGTAATAGTGTTTCTCATAAACTCTAAACCAAATTAATTAATGTTTGTTTCTGGATCCTAAATCAGCCAGTTAGACAGGTAAGGTTGGTTTTTTACCCCGCCTTGACGCTCAACAAATGATACTGGTACCATCTCGCTTTTCCAGACCCCGACTCCTTGTGCTTCTGACTAGCCGCGGAACAAATCTACAGCGTTTCATTAGGTTCCAGATCTTGGTGCATTTCTCTATGGCATCGAAACCCTTCAACTTTAGCTGCGTTGTATTTATTTCCAACTCCAGTTCCCTCCATAAAAGATTAGATGAACTACACAAACACTTCTTCGGTTGTCATATGTAGACTGCCTGAGTAACAGTTGACATCTGTAATATTAAATGAACACAGAGTGCTTGCTTGCCACTCATCTTTGGAGAGGTATTCTTATGCAGTTAGAAGCGGAGGGTTTTCTCTGCTGTACTCTTTCACCAATATAGCCTAGGCTGAGTCCGTATTGTTTACTCAATATGTAATTTTTGTCTAATTGCTTGTACCCCAATTTGAGGATTATTGTTTGTGTTAAATCTAGGGTTACTTCATACTGTAGTTTTATTTCAAACTTTCCCACCTCAACGCCATCTTTCAGTGTATATTTAGGTTATGTGTTGGTCACTAAACGTAGGGATCATGAGCCACTGCCATTAGACTATTAGATAATAGAGCCAGGTATTGTCAAGCGAAGACGTTCGTTCGTCCCCAGGTAGGTTGCACTACAATTTCCAGATACCCCAGTGTGAAGTCGTATTTGGGAAAGCCCCTTCATTTTCTATAATTTGACCAAAAGCTAATGAGTATTTTTAAAGTATTGTAGAGAAAAATGAAATATGATATGACAAGATTTAAGAAACCAAAAACAAAGGAGACCTATTCGAATTAATCGTCTTCCGTGTAGAGAAAATATTGAAAGGGTTGCTCAGATTAGACGGTTTGGCGCCCCTTAATTATGATAACCTTTAGGATAAGTAGTAATTGTAGCATATTTTTATATTTCCCACACAACTGTAGTTTAAGCGATGTACCTTTAAAATTGTTACAGAGTTCCCGCCCCTTCTGGGCGAATCTAAATTTATAACATAACGTCACTTTTATCGGTAACATGCTAGCTTTACACTCGTTCACTAAATCAAGTACATCGCATTACAAGGTGTTACATTCCAAATTTGGAGATGTACATTTTTAAATTTGTGAGTGAATTCCCGTCATTATTTTTCAAATAAACTTGTTAAATTTCCGTCATTTCGGATAGTTGCGTTTGCGCAAAAAGAATGCGCAGGCGCGGAGTGGGTAAGTGCGCAGTTTGGACAGGACATGAGATTATTAGCCAACGAGACGTCGAACGGTGACGTTTGCCTGTGTCTTTTTTTGTCTTTTCTCTTTCAGAATGTAGGTTTTCTCCTTATCGTTGCCTTCACCTTTATTCTTTCGTCCTGCCTACAAACAAAAGAAGAGGGAAGACGTTAAATCTGGTTTCAACGAGGACTTGACGTAACCCACTCGCAACAACTCTCAACAACGGGATACCCGGAGATTATGGCCCCTGCGCAAGGATGATCCACAAAATCGTAAAGAGTTCCACATTTTTAAGTGAGTACTTTTTATCTTTTTAAGGTGCAACTTGTATCATTGTAAACGAATTTGGCATGTGATACAATGTGACGCATAATTATGTCGTAATATCTTTGTTGTGCAATAATGTGAGCGTGAATAGTACCAGTGTTGCCAACTGTGGTAGTGGCTCTGAGCACGGACGCCAGGGTTATAACAAAGGTAGGTGTTCGCCCTTGTCCTATTTCTGCCGCTACTATTTGCAGTAGACACGTTCATACATTAGAGCTCTCTTAAAACTGGAAATGAATAAACGTTTATTTTTAATTTACTAAGTTGTTTGCTATTTTAATGTTAACTAAATATTACCTGTAAATAAACTTATATACATGTATCTAGGTTTCTCTACACTTTGGCACCCCTAGAGAAACACGACATGTATTGCAATTCATTTATTTTCATTCCAATCACAGTCACTTCCCTTTATTGTATTTTTATTTGTATTATTATCATCAGGGAACATCATTTTAATGTCAATAGCAAGCGCTCTCGTAATAATAAAGTTCATACTCAGCATATATTAAGCTACAAATTGGAATACGTCCACGCAAATAGATTGATTAGAAAATTTACGACGCTCGAATCTAGCAATCTCGAACATTATATGAATGGATATGTGTTTATATTTACATGCAATACCAATATCAACTGAATTATCTTATACGAGGTAATTGACTATCTTTTTTTATTGACTGGCCCCAAAACGTTTATTTAAACAAGAGCGAGCAATCACTGAAATGAAATGAAATTTTCTAGATGTTTCCGCAAATGCTTTGACATACATTGAGATACAATATTTACATTTCTTGATGATGCAAATATAAAGTATCCTTAAGTAAAATCCGCTTTTACATATGCTTTATAAAATAATCAATGTTATTATATAACTGATGTAGGCAACTAGCATTGCAGAATCGTTTACAAATGGCCATATTATGTAAGTTATTCGACCCGGAATAGTCTGTTTTGTCCACTTCTGACCAGAATAATACATCCTAATGTAAACGAGGCGTTTGAACACAAAAGATGACGAATGGCTCTGCAGCGCGAGATCTATAGATGGTCTTGATTGAGAGGTACAAGAGTTTCACATTAAAATAGGTACATTCGAGATGTTATTTGCATTATTTCTGATATGTTCTCGAAATAACAATTGAGTAATGTATATAAATTGCCGTCATGGATATTAGAGGTCAGTTTTATTTTAAGCTTTGGTTACAATATGTTCTAGCTTAAAGCTTTGAAAGTTGTGACATGAAATAAATTTGTGGTGCATATAAATTATCTTCATCATCATCAGTCCTGGAACTGGTTAGACGCGTACCCTTATTGTTTCCTAGTCTGACTAACATATACATTTCCCTGAAATTTACACAGTCTACATTTATTACTATCTGCGTACGAAGGTCTGATCTCGGTCTACCTCTACCTCTCTTTTCCTATCTCTGCTTGTAATATATCCTGTACTATTTCCCAAAAATGCCTTAGAATGTATCCTGCCCTTCTATTTCTTCTATTTTTTATGTTCTCCACAGATACCTTTATTCCTCTACTATTTCTATAACCTATTTGTTATTAACTTTGTCTGTCCATGCTTTTATCCTCATACATCTCTAGCACGACATTCCAGAAGGATTCTACCTCTTTCTGTCTGTTTTTCTTACTGATCCTATATCATAGACGTACTGTGCTCCATGCATATGCTTTGAACAATTTTCTTCTTGTTTCTATGTTTGTTGTTTTTGAACATATTTAAATATGGGGAGTGGAAAAAATCAGACTCTCGACACACAAAGACTCAACAAGACACACAATGACAAAAGATAAAGAAGGTGCGAAATGTGAAACTTAACTAGCCCGGAGCTAGTGCGTGGGTAGGCGGCAATGTCGCATAGCAGTATGGGTTATAGAGTCGTGAAAATAAATCGATGGTTATTGAACAGAGCTAATAACTTAATATGTTTATTACGGGCAGAATAGTGAATTTAAGTAGTTGATAAAGGACACAGATAAGTTTGGCTTTTAAAAGAGAATTAAATAATAATAAATCTAACTGTAATTAGACCACGAAATGATTAAGCTGTAAGGCGCTCAATGGTAGGAGGTGCAGGTTTATTAACTGCAAAGAACCGGATACTTAAACATACCTATATGGTTCATTATTGATTGATTGGGGAAGTTTGGATTTTGGAAATTCGATTCCAAGCCAAGTTAATACAGAAGTAGTGGGATATCAAGAGTTTCGAGTACAAAGTTTATCAACACCCGTGTTAAACACCATCAACCCTGGTGAGGATAAGTTACCTCAGAGGCATAGTAGCGAGTGGAGCAACAGTGAGTATTGCATACCCGACACAGGTATTGAGTGAATCTTTGCATACATGGTTCGAGAGAACGGACGTGTATTTGCATGCATACACGGGGGTTGCAAGTATGAATTTTTATACAGTTCTATATATATATATATTCTTCTGACTACCCCCGCCCCTTCTCTTTTTTTATTTTTATATTTAATTGATAAATTATTATACTCTACTTTTGTCGTCGCCCCTATTTTTATTATTAAATGAATGACTTTTATATAATGTGCTTTAGCAACGTTTGGTTGGTTATCTAATTAAAATGTTTACTATTATGCCTCGACTATTTGAACTCTTTTATCTCAGGGTGTCCACCTACTTACCGTGGGTTCAGTCGTAAGTAGATGTGCAATGCCCAACCAAACTGCACACTCTTTTGTTTTACTACCTTTATTTGAATTTACTTTTGTATATGCCAAAATTTTCTGATCAATGTAGCCTTGTGCCAAATTAATTACTACACAATTTCTGACTTTGACGTTGTAAGATATTTCACAGTACTCACCTGGATTATACTTCGTTGCTGGCCTAATTTTACTGCTGGCTCAAGATCTTTGTCGCCGTATGCGTCTTTACATGGATTCACTATAGTTTGAAATTTTCGTATCGCCTCCAGGTATCTTAGTATAATTTTGTTGATCCCCAATCTGAAATAAATAACCCGAATTTAAAATTTAGAATAACCGTTTTGTCTACTTCCCCTGCGCTAATTCTTCCGTATTACTTTCTTCGTAGCCTTTAACTCTTCCAATTGCTGCTCTCAAATCGCTCAATCCCAATCTGCTTTCCGTTCCGCTCAATCCAAACCTATTCTCGTTTCAGCTCAATCCAAACCTATTCTCGTTCCTTATCTTAAAAACCACTCAATGACCCGCTATACATAACTCTATATACAAATCAATCCAATCAATGCCCCATTAACCATAAATCCGTATCAAATCAATCCAAATCTTATTTACGCTTATAATTCCTCACCGATGCCGTCTGCTTTTATCAAATCTGTTCCTACACAATCTTACTTTTCGCCGCTTCACTATTTCACTAACACCAATCTTCTCTTTAATTCGTCGTCGCTATACTTTAACTATCTACTGCTGCTTCTCGTTACTCCACTTTAATAAATTAAACGCTTAAACTCCAAACACATTTATTTACTTTCCAATATTTAAACAATTTTAGCGCAGGTTTACAAAAACACGTCTTTACACAAAATTAAATCGAAATAAGATCCTCTTGTTTACTCTCCAAGGCGATAAGTACAACAAATCCAGCTTACTTAATCACATAATACATAAATAAAAATATCCAATAACATTTTATCCCTTATTTTGTGTCACAAATACCTTCACTATTGTTCTTTTACACTTTCCTAGTTTGTACATAATTCTATCATTGGTCCTAAATACTTCACAATTCTCCAATCACATTTGACACTGCTATAACTTATAATTTTGAAATTACAAATTGGTCCAAAAGTTGATTCTATTTAAATAAAAAGCCAAAATAATTCACACATGATCTGGATGCGTGGTTGATAGTAGACATCCGTAGACGCATCCGGTTTTCTGATGGCAAATGTACATTCAATGGCCTATTAAATTGTAACTCAGTATAAAACCTTGAGCACTGTGTATTTTATCAACGTCATCAAGTCATTTAATTTACCTTTTGGCACATACATTTCAAACTAACATTATAAATACTTTAGCATATGTAAAGTACAGCAAAACATAATTTTTGAATTACGGGATCTGATATATGAATCATTTTATTTTGCATACACCCCCTTCAACACAAAACTACCCTTAGCCGCCTTGTAGCTCCTACTGACACTACAATATATATATATATATATATATATATATATATATATATATTATAATATGTTTAAGTTTAAGCTAGATTAAGGTTGGAATTGACTTGGACTATATTGACGTTACCCTTATTATTATGAATTTTTGTATAGCATATCAAGTATGTTATTAGGCTAAATGTTTAAGTTTGAAGCCAATTTGTTTTAACTGTAGAATTTGCAGGGCTTAGTACAATATTTAACCACCCGGCTTAAAGTAACTTTACTTAAGTAAGAGATATTTTTTCTTATTGCATTCATGTATGTCAGTATAGTAAATGTAAATAGTTATATCACCATATTAAAGATTATTAAATTCATTACTTAATACAAATGTTGAGCTATATATACATATTACAATTAAAAGGGGTTTGTTGAAATACATTTAGGTTCAGATACTTTGTAAACTTTTGGGTAAGTTAACTCACCAGTATCGGTTTCAGAATTCTAGGCCTATCCACTCTGGGACATGTCCATGTACTCTCCACTGTAGAGTAGCCGAGGCGTTTGAAGAAAGTAGAGTAAAGACTATTGGAATAGGTAAATGGACCCTTATATTGCAATTTTGAATCATAAAAAGTGATATAGAATTGGCATTCGATTATATATGTATTAGGTAACTCGGTCCTTGTGTCTTTGACTGCTAGATAAGTCAGGGAAAGAGGGCAAAGTGTTACAATCTACCCACTTTCTCTACATTTTCTATAATGACATTTTCGCCCACGTCTCTTGTGTTTGTACTATATGGGTTTATATCTCTAAAATTCAGTCTAATTAGTTTGTATTCTTTGTCTGTCTTTTTCATTTCCATCTTAGTTTGTACCTCTTTGCACTTTCCATCAATCCATTGTTCTTTAGCTTTCCTGCATTTGCGAATGATTTCCCATTGTATGCCTTTGTGTCTCTGTTTTCCTGTTTCGTCTGATCTATTTTTATACTTTTGTCTTTCTTCTATTAAATCAGGATATCCTTTGTTATCCATGGTTTCTTATTTTCTTTTCGTGTATACCACAGAATATATGTGGCCGCCATGTCTAAGCTGAATTTAATGTTATTCCATTCTGCTTCTACTTACTTGGTTTCAGAAATTTTCCTGATATCTTTCAGCAATTCATTTGACTTTTTTCAAATCTTTCGTGGAAATCTTTATGTTTTAGTTTCTCAAAGTCAAAGTTCTTTTTTCTGTTTCTTTTTTCCAAATTTTTAAATTTAGGGGAGGCCTTCATAATTACGATGTTGTGGCCAGTGTCTATATCTGCTTTTGGGTTGCTTCTACAGTTTTTTTACTCGATTCCTAAATCGTTGTCTAACATGAATGTAATCTATTTGATATCTTCCTATACCTTCTGGCATCTTCCATGTGTATCGTCTTCTAGCATGATGTTGAAACAGTCTGTTTGTGATGGTTAAATTGTTCTTGTCGCAAAATTCTACCATCCTATTTCCCCTGTCATTTCTCGTGCCTAAACCAAATAAACCTACTACCGCCCCTTCCCTGCTCTCACCTACCACTGCATTAAAATCCCCCGTAATGATTAAATTTTCATGTCCTTTTACGTATCTTAGTATGTCTTATTATACCCCCGCCGGTGCGGTACGCGAGCCACTACAGTCAGTTGGTAGCAATGTTAAATAATTGCAAAAATGATGCGCAAATAGGGTATTACGTCATATATATGTTCAAATTATTATCACATACTAACAATGGTTATATTAATTATAAGGAAAACTAAAAGGTACTCACGTAAACTGTAGGGCTTTTCACAGTATTACTCCATGATGGCGGCAGCGGGGCTCCGTTGATCTTTCGTGTTCGTTGGACCCGGTTGAAACCAAATTCCAATTTGTCTTCTTTCTATTTATTAACGGAACCACAGGAAACGGTTAAGAGGTACGATAATTGGTAGAAATGGAGGAAACCTACATTTCAAAAAAAAGGACACGATAAGACACAGAGATAACTACCTTCGTTCGCGTCTCGGTCACCAGTCTCTACGTGTCCGGAAATCACCACCACCCTTCTTGGCACTCTCCACGTCGGCGCAATCTCGCACAAACGCACTGTCTGAAGTGACGGAAATACACACACGTCTTTTCAAATTTATTGGCGCGAAATCCTTACAAATTAAAACTAAAATTCGGAATGTTTACGGCCGATTTCGGCACGTAACAGTCTTCGATATGTTGGTAGATCGCCTCTACCTCTTCCTCACTTTAGCTAGAGGTGGGCATGTATCCTTGTATTATTACTGTATTTACCGGTTTAGATTCTAATCTAACCATGAGTACCCTTTTGTTCTTTTCTAAGTAGTTTTCTATACATTGTCCTATCTTTTTTCGCACAACTATCCCAACGCCCGTATTTCATTCCTCTGATCCTGTATGAATTACCCTAAAGTCTCCGCTCCAAAAATTCCCGGCCTCTGGCTACCGAACTTCGCTGATTCCTACTATGTCTAATGCTAATCTATCCATTTCAATTTTCAAATTCTCTAACTTACCTACTTGCTGTTCATACTTCTGATATTTCACGCTCCATCTCACAGAATGTTCAATACTCTTTTTTTATACTTTCTGATCACATCCCCTGAAGTAGTCCCCTCCTGGAGATTCGAATGGTGGACTATTTTAACCCCAAAGAATACCATCATCTTTAATAATAATTATGTACGCTGTGTACTTGGAAGGTAATGTGGTGGTTTCCCGTTGCCTTCCACATCACAGTAGTGTGTGTGTGTGTGTGTGTGTCTTAGAATACCATATCGACCTCTGCCACTCTAAGTACCGAAAAAGCAGTTGTCCTCTTTCGGGGACCTGTCTAAGTCTGGTTCCTCACTAAGGAACTTACTAACTTTGGTTGGACCTGTAGTTTGGCTCTTTAAATCAGGTACTATAGATAGGCATATGGTTGATATAGGAAAACAACTCCTTTCGATAATATGACTTCTCGCTACACCTAATTCGTTTCAGTAGACATAAAATAAAATTATAAGTAACCAACTAAAGTTTAAAATATTTTAGATCTGTTGGCGACAGGTTTGATATGAGCAAATCTTCACTTTCGGTTTCGTTTTGTCGTGCTATTGAAGCACTAAACGATATTGCTTTTAACATAATTGCATGGCCATCAGATGTCTAAGATATAGGACGCATATGTGAAATGTTTAAGGCAATGGCTGAACTTGATAACATGATTGTTGTTATTGTTGATAGTACTTTTGTACCTATAAAAGTACCTAAAGAAGACCATGAAGTTTATATAACTCAAAAATGTAATTACTCAGTGACTGCACTGTGTGTTAGTGCAATTTAACATTTATAGAAATATTTGTAGGATATCCTGACTCAGTTAGTGATACTAGAATCTTTCGTAATAGTGATTTATA